>JASVEL010004754.1:0-174056 GCA_032618575.1 Nicotiana noctiflora | reverse complement strand
GGAATAAGAAAATAGAAGTAAAGAAAAAAATATTGGCAACAAGCAAAGAGATGACAGAACCTTATGTCTTGAACCTCATCTCTTTGTCAAACTAAGATAATCTCTTACATAGATTATAAGTATTTATTTAAGAGAAGTTTGAAAAAAAATTAAGAGAGGAAAAAAGAGCATGAGGGTCATGGGTTCTAAGTCGGTTTCGAGTTTTTTTGTATGCCACGTGTCCCGGCCATTAAAATAGGAGCAAATATAGAACTTTGATGGAGGGCATGGGTAAACTTGGACGGAAAGTATAACGAGGGATAAGATTGAACAATAAAATAAAGTATAGGGATATATCAGGCCCTTTTCCGTATTCAGAATGTGCCACGTGTCCCGGCAGTTAAAATAGGGGCAAATATAGAACTTTTATTAACGGCAAGGGTAAATTTGGACGGAAAGTATAACGGAGGACAGGATTGAACAATAAAACAAAGTAGAGGGATATATCAGGCCCTTTTCCGTTTAATAAAATATGAACAAGAAATAAAAGTAATTTAGTAAAATATGAACAAAAAATATAGAGAAAAAAGAGATTTTCTTCTTCAATTGTGTGTATTTTCCTATCTATTACAAGGCCTTTATATAGACACAAAAAGTAAAGAAAATATGTCATTGAACATATAAAATATGTCATTGAATATGTGATTAAGCACTTGAGATGAAGATCATGGAAGAAGATTAGACATCCACCTTAATATAATATTTATCATAATACTCTCCATTAGATATTCATAGATAATGTGCCTCATTAAAATCCTACTAGGAAAAAAACCCTATGGAAAAAAATCCTAGTGAAGGAAAAAGAGTGCACATGTTTAGAAATATGTCTTTTCGTTGGCTCGTTAAAAACCTTGCAAGAAAAACTCAATGGGATAAAACCTTGTAAGGGAAAAAGAGTACAACGTGTATTAACTCCCCCTGATGAGAGCATCAATTCACATCCCAATTGTGTACACTAGTTGCTTGAAGGTTGACGTCGGTATAAATTTGGTGAACAAATCAGCCATATTATCAATTGAACGAATCTATTGCACATTGATATCACCGTTCTTTTGAAGATCATGTATGAAAAATAACAGTGGTGAAATTTGTTTTG
Source organism: Nicotiana noctiflora (assembly GCA_032618575.1). NCBI lineage: Eukaryota > Viridiplantae > Streptophyta > Magnoliopsida > Solanales > Solanaceae > Nicotiana > Nicotiana noctiflora. The sequence goes on along the minus strand of JASVEL010004754.1, from coordinate 172,921 downwards.
TCGTAGCTCCTTTTTACGAATCCTCCATTCAATTGGGCTATGCATGTGTATTGTCTTCATACAAAATTATGGGTAGTTTACTGTCACGACTCGGATTTCCCCCACCATCGGGATCGTGATGGTGCCTACTCGTGGTAGCTAGGCAAGCCAACTCATTCAACATTTTTCTGTTCATACCATCATTTTTGTTCTCATATTTAATAGCAATAATAATTACTCAAATTTTTAAGTGCAGAAGTCTTTCGAATAAGAGATTAATAATAGTGTAAAGCAACTGACACCAATCCTCTACCCAAGATGTGGAGTCACAAACTCACGAACTACTAAGGAATAACTACACATAATGGTCTAAAAGAAAATAAATAATAACTGTGTGTCTCGAACAATGAGACCACAACAATAATAAAAGTAAATAGAGGAGACGCCGGGCCTGCGGACGCCTGCAAGCTACCTCGGTCTCGGAAGTACGATAATCCCGCTAGTGTACTACTGCTGCTGCTCCTGCTCAAAACCTGGACCTGTGCAAAAACGCACAGAAGTGTAGTATCAGCACAATCCGACTCCATGTGCTGCTAAGTGCCTGGCCTATCCCGGCGAAGTAGTGACAAGCCTAGGACTAGGCACTCACATAAACCTGTGCAGTTCTATATATATGTATATACCACAAAATAACAGAATTTTCGAATAACACAACTAACAAAGGTGGTATCATGCTTGGGAACACAATTAGTAGCATATAATAAATCAGTAAAGAGAATCAGTGTGTAGTAAAAACAGTTATCACCAAAGCAAGGAATTCAAATGGTTGTACGGCATCACCCTTCGTGCTTTTACTCTCATCCTCACCAAATAATTAAATAAAAGTGCAGCATCACCCTTCGTGCTTTTACTCTCATCCTCACCAAATAAGCAAATAAAAGTGCACAGCATCACCCTTCGTGTTTTTACTCTCATCCTCACATCTATGGCACGACATGATCCTTCGTGCATGGTTTAAATAACAACGGCACGGAATGTTCCTTCGTGCATAATCATAAACATGGCACGGAATGATCTTTCGTGCATAATCAGTAAAACAAGGCACGGAATGATCCTTCGTGCGAACATAAGTAAAAATGGCACGACATCACCCTTCGTGCATTATCACTCTTCCTCATCCAAATAACAATCACAGTTAAGGGCAAAAGAATGAAATAAATAATATGAACCGTCCCGGCAAGGGAAACAATAATCATCACAGTAAAGTCCCAGCAAGGGAAATAATAATCAACTTTACAACCCAGCAAGGGTTCAAGAACATGACTTAAAAACACCCTACATTAACTCACAATATATGTCAACAAACGACTCACGGTCATGCTAGACGCCAGTGTATAGATGCTCGTCACCACAGCCTATACACCGCACTCGATCACATAGCAATTAGCACATTCAATCCTATTCCCTCAAGCTAGGATAGACCAAACACTAACCTCAAGCCTTGAAGTCCAATTAACCTTCAACTATCGCTTTACCTCGAATTTCAACCTTCAACTTGCTCGAATCTAATCACAATTGGTTCAATTACTTTAATAAATACTATGTAAATTGGTTTGGATGCATAAAAATGGTTTTCTCAAAGTTTTACCCAAAATTTTCAAAAACGCCCCCGGTCCCACATGGTCGAAACTCGGGGTTCGGACCAAAATCCGGTTACCCATTCCCTCACGAGTTCAATTATATGATTTGTTTCGAAATCGGACCTTAAATCGAGGTCCAATTTTCCAATTTATGAAAAACTTAGGTTATACCCAAAAACAACAATTTCAACCATGAAAACCGTTTGATTTCTCATGGAAAACATGTTTAATGATGTTAGAAATTGAAAGAGTTAAGTAAAAATTGACTTACAAGTGATTTTGAGTGATATTGCTCTTGGAAAATCGTGTGTGGTGTGTTGGATTTTGAAAGAATGGAGAAAAAGGATTTAAAATTCATTTAAGTATCAGATTGCACAGCTGCGGATATGGGAATTGTGAACATAGCAGGTCCTGACCGCGGAACTCGCATTTGCGAGAATCTGTTCGCATTTGCGAACTAAGCTCAAAACTGTGGCACTCGTATTTGCGACACTTTGGTCGCATTTGCGAACCTAAGACGTTTGGGGACTACTTCGCATCTGCGAGCTGTTGTTCGCATTTGTGAACCAGGAACATTCCTGGGCCTCTTCGCATTTGCGAAGTAATGTTCACTTTTGCGAACCTTGGCTGTTTATGGGACACTTCACAATTGCGAAGATATCAGCTGTGTTATTTTTCAAAATGTGCTCTAACGGCCTATCAAATCTTTACCCGAGCCCTCGGGCTCCAAACCAAACATGCACACAACCTCAAAAATATACTAGGAACTTGCTCGCGCGATCGAATCTCCAATATAACATCGTTTTCATAGAATCAAGCCTCAAATTCATGATTTCTTATTTTAAACTTCATAAACTTTCAAATTTGGAACTCATGGTTCAAAACACATCAAACGACGTTCAAATGCCGTCAAACTTTACAGGAAGTACTTAGATAATATTTAAGACTTGTACCGAGCAGCGGAACCAAAATACGAGCCCGATACCATGGTCTTTTAATCCATTTTCATTTAATAATTTCAGAAAAAATAATTTAAAAGAAAAATTCATATCTTGGGCTCTAGGCCTCAGAATTCGACTCCGGACGCATGCCCGAGTCCTATATTTTTCTACGGACCTTCCAGGACCATCCGATCTTGGGTCCGGGTCCGATTACCAAAAATGTTGATCGAAGTCAACTATATCAATATTAATATCAAATTTCTTCAAATTTTCCATAGAATTCACATATTCTAACACAATTTTTTTCTGGCTACATGCCCGGACTATGCACGTAAATCGAGGTAATATAAAATGAGATTTTCAAGCCTTCGGAAGTGCGGAACAAATGAGAAAAATAGGTGATGACCCTTTGGGTCGTCACATTTACCACACTTCAAACCACATTTGTCTCGAATAAGATGTATTATAGACCTTATTTCTCGATTTTCTTCATGAATAACAATTATCTCAGCATGATTAGATGAAGTAGCCACGATTGATTGCTTAGTCGATCGGCAAGATATGGCAATGTCTCCACATGTAAACACATAGTTATTTGTGATCAAACCTTATGTGTGTTAGATAAATACCATGTATCGTCATAATCAACAAGATCTGGATTGCAATCATTGCCATAAAATAAGCTCATATTGATAGTCACATTTAGATAACACAATATGTGTTTGATTTTACTCCAATTTCTCCTTGTAGGAGTAGACCTATATCTTGCTAAGACATTAACTGGAAATATTATACCACACCTTGTAGTGTTAGTAAGATACATTAGTGCATCATTGTACTAAGATATGGTACTTTAAGATCAAGAAGTTCTTCATTATTTTCATGAAGTTGGAATGGATCTTTATTTATATCGAGTGATCTCACATCCATCGGAGTACTCAATGGATGTACTTTATCCATATATAATCGCTTTAAAATATTTTCAGTGTATGTTCATTGATGGATACAAATTTCATCTTTCATATAATCGATTTGTAGACGAAGATAAAATTTTATCTTTCCAAGATCTTTCATTTCAAATTCTTTATTTAAATAGTCTACTGCTTTAAGAAGCTACTCAGGGGTTCAAATGATATTTAAATCATCAACATACACATTTATTATAACAAATTTAGATCTAAATCCTTTTGTAAAGACGCAAAGACAACTTGAATCATTCTTGTACTCTTGTTTCAACAGGTACTCTCTCAGGCAATTATACCACATGCCCTCTAATTGTTTCAATCCGATAAGGATTTTTGAAGCTTTAATTAATAAATTTCTTGGAAACCTTAATATGCTCCAAGACAATTTAAATCCTTCAATGATTTCCACTATACGTATATCAAGTTTTTCATATATTGCCATATTAAAACCTGAAATGATTATATCCACCATAAGAGAACATGTCTTCATATAATCAATGTGAGGATATTTACTAATGTTCTTGTATCACAAGTCGTCTTTATGTTTGTCGACTTGAACTTGTTGCACAAGAACACATTTATACCTACATTGGCTTTATACTTTCAGGTGTTGGGACTATCAACCCAACTTCACATTTTTTTCAAGTGAAGTTAATTTTCATTGCATATTTTTTTATTTGGCCAATCCTTTATCTGTCCAAATTTCATGACAGATTTGAGCTCCAGATCCTCGTCAATATTAATAATATTAAGCGCTACGTTATGTTAACAATATTGTCGACTATCATTTTATATCGGTTCCATTATTACCCAATAAAAATATAACTAATTGAGATCTTTTTATCTCATTATTATGAGGTACCTGAGCCTCTCCCACGAGGTCTTATGAAGTGTTATGCCATGGTGCTCTTCTAGAGTACTTGCCTCGTTATTATGACCATCTCAAACATTTGTCCCTCTCCTTCTTCAAGGATTTTTATCTTTAGAATCAACTGGTCTGTTATGCTTCATGTGTGCCATAGACTATGTCCCTCATGGACTTTATCTATTTGGATCATTAGCAGTTGTAATATGACATTTAGCTTTGGGCCAGCAAATGCGTCTGGCAATAATTAATACATTAATTATCACTTGAACTTTAAGTTCATATTTTCTTGTACGAGGATCTATATGTATTCATAATAATTCATTTCACGTAGCACTTTCTTAGTTGTCCATTTTCTCCCCCTAACGTTAGGATTACCAACACATTTCTCAACCATCTTTGAGAACTCATCTCTGTGTATTGTGATGGCATAATTAAATCATATAGCATATCCATATTTTTATATAGAAATTATTTGGGTCCTGATCCTGAACCGATTGTGATAGGGAGAAATGTTCATAACTTGGCTAGATGCATACAAGTGTTGTTGTATATTAAATAATACTCCTCATACTAAAATTTTATTTTTGGGAGTTTTGTTCTCATAACCAATGATTTAGCTATAATTGGAGGCATACAATTTTTGCTAAACCAACTCTGATTTAAACCAGTATTATCAAGATAAATCATCCTAATTTATATTTTGGAACTGTGCTCTAATAATTTGAGCACACAATCTTGCAAAAGCCAAACCGTAAGTTGATAACTAATGCACATGTAATCATAGAATAGATGTATCTATTAAAATCATTTAATAGTAAGTGGTCCACATGGCAGGTGACTGGGCCCATATATTTATCACCTTTTATTCGTTCCAGAAATCAAAGGATTCAATCCCAACCTTAACAAGTATATTATGAGAATAAGCAGCACACGAGAATTCTTGAAGAATCTTTTATTCTTCGATATATGCCAATGTAATTCTCAATTAATTTTTCGCATTATAATTGAATCGAGGTGGTCAACCAGTCATGCCACTAATATTTATTTTAGTAAATTTCTAGTTTACTAGTGGCATATGATTCCAGCATTATTCTTATATTTATGTAGTACAAATAGAAAGAAGATCAGGTAACCTTTCATATTTACCCGGTATAATTATAGAAATATAAAGATATTCAATCTTCTTTTCATTTACAGTCTCAATATGCCAATCACTTTGATTTATAAATTTGAAATTGTCACGACCCCAACCCGGTCATGATGGCGCCCAACACATTACTAGGCAAGCCCAACCATTTCCAATACTTAACCCAATTGATAACCAGGGTTAGATACTTAAAATAGTGAATCACCAAAACCATTTAAATCAAGATATAGAAATACTGATAAAATGCAGAAGTTTAACAAAATATGAAATACATCCCAACCATGGACCCGGTGTCACGAACATGAGCCTCTACATATATAATGACATCCTACTACAAAGTCTGTCTAAAATACGATAATAGGGAAAACAAAAGATAGGGATAGAGGGGAGAAATCTAAGGCTACAAAGGCAGTGCAACTACCTCGATGCTCCCGAAGGACTAACTCTGCTCATCCAAGACAGGATCTACTATGCCTGAGAAGAACCTGGATCTACATGTAAGTTGCAAGGAGTAAAGTGAGTACTCTGACCCAGTGAGTAATAAATATAAATACATTCTGAACGTAAGAAAATGCAGTAAATGCACAAGGTAACCTATATATAACAGTTCAGAATCAGTGTACACATGTAAAATTGTAATACAATTAAGGAAATAATGCATGATAAGATGCAATACATATACCGATACTCTCTAGTACCCGTTGCGGCGTGCAGCCCGTTCCACATATTTAACGTCGATGGCGCTCACTGGGTGTGTGTATAGACTCTAGAGGGGCTCCTACAGCCCAAGCGCAATATCACCTATCTCGTGGTGTAAAACAGGCTCTCGGCCTCAATATAAATATATCATCGATTCGGCGTGCAGCCCGATCCATAATAAGGAAAATCATCTTCACTATTGGGTCCTTGACCCATCTCAGTCAAATAAGTTCACAACTACTCGGGTATGACACACTAAACGGATCTCAGCCCTCATACCTTTTCCGTTAATATTCATGATTAAAAACATAGTTCTTATTTTATTTCAATAGTTGAAAGCATGACTGAGAGTATGATTTATGCAAACAAGTGAGGAAAACCAAAGAAAATCCCCTAAGGATTCTACAGGTTGGCACAAGGCCCCAAACATGGCAATAAGCGCAATTCACAGTGATAAGATATGCATCACAATCGCCAATATAGTGGAAATAACACTCGGGATGGACCAAGTCACAATCCGCATCAGTAAACGACCCTGCACTCGTTATATAATGCGTGTCACGCCTCAATATAGCGTCACGATATGAAAGTCCAGGGTTTCAAACCCTCAAAACAACATTTACATCAATTACTCACCTCAAGACGGCCACAAGTCTAGCTCGATATGCCTTTCCCTCGCAAATCAACCTCCTCGTGCACAGAATCTGGTCAAAACCATGAGGAATACATCACAATAGGCTAAGGGAACAATACCCAATCGAAAACAATCGAGAAATAGCAAAAATCTCGAAACTAGCAAAACCCGAGCCCCGGCCCACTTCTCTAAACTCAAAAAGTTTATACCAAAATATTCCTTATCTCGCCACGAGTCTATACATATCAAATCCACAACAATCGGAGTCCATTTGACCCCTCAAATCCCTAGTTTAGCTCTCTTAAGTTTAAAGCCCTAACCTCCATTTTTAACCTTTAATTCCTTGGATTTTTCAGTGTTAATCCATGATTTTACTCCATAATAACGTATTCTAAGTCCAAGAATCCATACCAAGTGAAATCCCGCGAAACTCTCTTCAAAATCGCCCAAAACCCTTTTAGTGCGAAGTGGAAATATTGTGTTCTTTCAAAAATTCGCGAAGGTTAAATTAAAAGGGTTTTGCCCAGGCCTTTTCGTTTTTGCGACAAACATACCGCTTCTGTGGTTATCGCTTCTACGGCCTTTCCACTCTATCTGCAGTTTTCCTTCAGTCACCCAGGACCGCTTCTGTGGCCCATAACCGTTTCCATGGTGACTGCTTAGCGGTCCCTAGTCCGCTTCTGCGGAAAATTCCAAAGCCCCAAAAACCGCACCTGCGATCTTCCCTACTGCATCTGCGGAACCGCCTTTGTGGTCCCTTTTCCGCAGATGCAGAAATACCAGATACCAGCAACCTCAAATCATGCCAAAACTCTAAAACTCTCCGTTTAACCCCCCGAACTCACCCCGAGGCCCCCGGGACCTCAACTAAAAACACAGATGTGACCCATTACCTTACTCAAACTCGCTCGAACCGTCAAAACACTATAGTTAGAATAAAAGCCATCAAATTTCCTCAAATCAAAGCCTAAGTTCAAGCAAAACTTCCGAAACTCACATTCGATAAAAAATGCAACTAAACGACGTCCGAATAACCTGAAATTTTGCACACATATCCAAAATCACCTAACGAAGCTACATCAACTATCGGAATTCCATTCCGGAGCTAGGATCAAAATCTCACCTACCAACCGGAATTCGCCAAAATACTAACTTCGCCAATTCAATCCTAATTCTACACATGACCTTCAAAATCACTTCTGATCACACCGCTAAGTCACAAATCATCCCCCGAAGCTAACCGAATCACCGATATTTACATCTGAGCCCTCTAACTAAATAGTCAACTTTCAGTTGACCTTTCCAAAACAAGCTTTCCATTAAGAGACTAAGTGTTTCATTTCCATTTAAAACCAATCCAATTCGAGTCGATCACCTCAAATAACAATAATGAATCATAGAGAAACACAATATAGGGAAAACGGGGTTGTAACTCACGTGACGGAAGGCCGGGTCGTCATATCCTTCCTAACTAAAACAAACGCTCGTCCTCGAGCGGGTCAAGAAACATACCCGGAGCCTAAAACAAGTGAGGGTATCTGCTTCGCATCTCCCGCTCGGTCTCCTAAATAGCCTCCTCCATGGGCCGACCTCTCCAATGTACCTTCACTGAAACAATATCCTTCAACTGCAACTTCTGAACCTGACGACCCATAATAGACACTAGCTCCACATCAAATGTCAAATCCTCATCCAACTGAACTGTGCTGAAGTCTAAAACATGAGGCGGGTCCCGAACATGCTTCCGGAGCATAGATACATGAAATACCGGATGAACCCCTGACAAGCTAGGTGGCAAAGCAAGCATATAGGCCACCTCCCCAATCCTCCTAAGTATCTCAAAAGACCCAATGAACCTCGGACTCAGCTTCCCTCTCTTTCCAAACCGCGTAACGCCCTTCATAGGCGAAACCTTTAACAAGACCTTCTCGCCCACCATATAAGATACATCTCAAACTTTCTAATCCGCGTAACTATTCTGACGAGACTGAGCTGTACGAAGTCTCTCCTGGATCACTTTCACCTTATCCAAGGTATCATGGACCAACTTTGTCCCCAATAGTCTAGCCTTGTCGGGCTCAAACCAACCAACCAGAGATCTACATCTCCCATATAAGGCCTCATACGGTGCCATTTGAATGCTGGAATGATAACTGTTGTTGTAATCAAACTTTGCAAGCGGCAAGAACTTAGCCCAAGAACCCCCAAAACCAGTAACACAGGCACGCAACATGTCCTCCAATATCTGAATGGTACGCTCGGACTGCCCATCCGTCTGAAGATAAAACATTGTGCTCAACTCTACCTGTGTACCCAACTCTCGCTGAAAAGTCCTCCAAAACTGGGAAGTAAAGTGAGTGGCCCTACCTGAGATGATAGAAACTTGGACCCTATGCAACCGAACAATCTCCCGGATGAAAATCTCTGCTAGCCGCTCCGAAGAATAGGTAGTAAACACTGGAATGAAGTGCGCGGACTTGGTCAGCCGATCCACAATCACCCAAATCGAATCATACTTCCTCGAGGTACAAGGGAGACCACTCACAAAATCCATAGTAATCATCTCCCACTTCCACTTTGGAATATCCATCCGCTAAAGTACCCTACCAGGCCTCTGATGCTCATATTTGACCTGTTGACAGTTGAGACACCGAGCTACATAACTCACAATATCCTTCTTCATTCTTCTCCACCAGTAATATTGTCTCAAATCCTGATATATCTTCATGGCACTTGGATGAATAGTTACCGCGAGTTGTGGGCCTCCTCCAATATCAACTCCCGAAGCCCGTCCACATTAAGCACGCAAACTCAACCCTGCATCATCAATACGCCATCACTATCAATAGTTACATCCCTAGCATCATCATGCTGAACCCTGTCTTTAAGGACAAGTAAATACGGATCATCATACTGGCAGTCTCTGATGCGGTCATACAAGGAAGACCGAGAAACCACACAAGCCAACACCCGACTAGGCTCCGAAATGTCTAATCTCACCATCCGATTGGCCAAGGCCTGTCAAACTGCAAAGGGCCTCTCCCCAACTTGAATGTATACCAAATCCATACTCACCGCCTTCTGGCTCAAAGCATTGGCCACTACATTGGCCTTCCCCGGATGATACAAAATGGTAATGTCATAATCCTTGAGTAAATCAAGCCACCTCTGCTGCCTCAAATTAAGATCCTTCTGTTTGAACAAATGTTGAAGGTAGCGATGATCAATATATACCTCACAAGATACGCCATGCCTCCAAATCTTCAAAGTATGAACTATGGCAGCCAACTCCAAATCATGTATAGGGTAGTTCTTCTCGTGGGGCTTCAACTAACGAGAAGCATATGCAATAACTCTACCCTCCTGCATCAACACACATCCGATACCAACTCTCAAATAATCATAATACATGGTGTAAGAACCTGAAGCTGATGGCAAAACCAACACCGGAGTTGCGGTCAAAGCTGTCTTGAGCTTCTGAAAGCTCTCCTCGCATTCGTCCGACCATACAAATGAACAGAGCTTGTATGAACAGAGCTTTATACAACAACTAATAGCATTTCCATTTTTTGGATAATTAAACACAAATCATATTAAAAGCACTAACTAATTGCAACTAGAACCAAGTAAAATTTATGATATATCAACCTAAAACTATGATTAAGACTTTTTAAGACAAACTGAGTGATCTATAGCAGAGAACCCACAAAGCTAGAGCCTTCAATAAGCTGTTAAAGAACTATCATAAAACCACTCCAGTCAAATGACATTCTAATGCTAACAGTCCATTCAAATTATCCTAAAATTGATGCTATTACAAAATCATAGTAATTTTTCACTTATGGACATTCTTACATGAAACTGAACCCAATAGAGGAAACATGACTGAAGGACTTCAAATTCCTGCTTGATATGGCACTCATGCTAAATATACTGATTAAAACAATTCTAATCTTTTAACAACACGTGTATACATAAGGTGAACGGAAGAAAGAAAATTAAAGTTAAGCACCAATGAGCCCTCAGTATATTTCAGGTTCGAACTCTACTCTACAACTTTAAGTAATATCCATTAAGCTGAAAATGCCTGATATGAAAAGAAACACAAAAGTGAGGAATCAATAGCAAAAATTGACACCAGCAATAGCAGTAGCAGAATCGTAACTTCAACAAATCAACTCAGATAAGAAGTTTGAGATGAAACAGTAACAACAACTTTAAACCAAACTTTGAAAATCCCAAATTTAATTCACTTATACCCAAGATGAATCAAAAGAAGTTTCAGAAAACTGAAAATGAATCAAAATTGTTGACAAGTTAATGAAACAATATCTTCTTCTTAACTCTTAGCCTTTTTATTTCAGTATTTCCAGTTTTCAAATCTCTCTAAACTCTCTAACTTTTCAGAATGTTGCTTCTACTCTCTTAATAATTAGAATCAAAACTCTCTCCAATTTTTAGAATGTTCAAAAAAATTGTCTCTACTTCTATGTGTTCAAAAATTGCCCCCTTAATGACAGATTTACAGCCTTTTAATAAGCATTCCATGTGTCTTTCCCACTAACCCTTATCTTTTAAGTTTTCAATTACCCCATTACCCTGGTGCCTTTTCATTTAATCAGTAATGCTTATTGTAGTCCTTAAAATCAGCAAGAGTGTAGTTTCCATTACCTCCATTATCTCTGAATTATATACTATCTAGGTTGACCCCTAAGCTTCCGCTAATTACTTCGTAAAACCCCTGTTAACTACCTAAGGTTAGACTACCCATTTTACCCCCAATGAATACTCATGTTATTACCCCGACAGTCCAAGACTAACTATGAGTCAATCTGAACCAATGGCACAGTCCTAACAGGATGGTTCAACTTTGTACCCAAAACCAGACCAGAAATCAGAAAACTAATTCGAGTACAAAAGTAAATCAACCGTTTATTTATTTTAAGCTAACATCCAAACTGGAATAAAAATTAATCAAATTGTCAAAGGTCCAATATAATCTAATTAATAGCCAAATGCTATAATCTAAAAAATAAACATTAAGAATAGCAAATAACAATTCGAGAACTGAAAGACTGCAGAATAGGCACTAGATAGTCTAAAAGGAGCAATCAGGTTCGAAAAGTTTAACAAGTTCAACACAGACAATATTGCCATTCGAAACAAACATAGAAGCAGAAGAAGGAGAAAAAAGCAATGAATAATACTGGATGAAGAAAGAAGAAAGGGTAAAAGAAAACTCACCAGGTCAAAGCTTCTACCTTGATTGGCCTTTCGATTGAATCACCAAATAAGGTCAATCATTTGTTCTTTGTTAAGAACAAGTGAAAGATCTTAATTGAATGATAAAATCATTCTTTACATTTCCGGAGCCTCAGGTTTTCGGACTTGGCTTTTAGGACTCAAACTTCTGGATTTAGAATTCGAGTAGACCGGGCGATGTTCGAAGGAAACGGGTTAGGGATTGTGGTAGAGGAAGGTGAGAGAATTATAGGGTGTTGATTCGGGACTGTTTCGAGGTGGCGTCGCCACCGGGAATCTTGGGGCGGCGCTAGGGTTCATCAATTCAAATCGGTATTCGACGGATTTGGTTGTGATTCGAATGAAGGGGTTTGGATATTTGGGAAGAGAAGGTTGAAGGGAATATTTCGTGTTAAGGTGGAGGCCACTGGACCACCAGAAGCAATTTTCGGTGGGCGGAGATTAGCGGAGTGAGGTGGTGAGAGACAGGGTCGTCTCTAGGGTTAGACAGATGAGTGAAGAGGGGGGTCCTGAGTGGGCTGGGTTCATTGGGACGACTATATACTGGGGTGGGGATTAAATCGAGGTCGTTCGATCAAATGAGATCAACGGCTTAGATCAAACCATATAATAAAATGGTGTCGTTTAGGCACCCTTGAGACCAGATCGGTCTCTGATGGAATGGGTCGGGGTGGAATACGGGTATGGGAATGTGTTTTGGACTATTCGATTGGATTAATTCAACGGCTTGGATCAAAAGAACATAAACGACGTCGTTTTAGAGGGTGTGGAGACGGGCTGGATTGGGGACGGGCCTGGGCCAATCTTTTGGTGTGGATTTGGACCGGGTACAGGGTATTTGGTTTGGGCCTTTTAAAATTGAATTTGTTTTGGGCCCAATCTCATGTCTTCTTAATCATTTTCATTCACTTTTATTTTCTACAATTCTAATTAAATAAACTACAAATCAAGATTAATATTTTACCAAATTGTCCTAAAATACTGATTAACTTTAAAATGGAAATTATCACAAAATAGCTAAATACTAAATTTAAAAGAAAAGTACACAATTTGACAATAAACACTTAAAAATGCCAAGTACGTTATTTTTTGTGATTTTTGTTCATTCTTGTAAGACAACCATTTACTTAATTAATTCTAATTATGAAATTAAATCCTAAATGCAAATATAATTTATTTTTGTAGTTTCCATTAATTTACACAAATAAACGTGCGCACACAAATGAAACAATAGGTGAAAATATCACGAAAATTCATAAAATTCACAAAAGGAAATATTGTTTTATTTTAAATTTTGGGAGTGATTTGTGTGAGGCAAAAATCATGTGCTCACAGTTCTCATGATTTTACTTTTTAATTTCAACTCAAGTTTTCTAAATTAACCTTTTTGTCATTGATCCACACACTAGAAAGCAAGTTCTTTTGAATTTCATCTTTTTTAACTAAGAAATTCCCGAGACAAATGTTGAAAGATTCAAAATATGACAGATAATGAGTCACCTTTTGCCATTTTCATTTAGGGGAAGATCAATTCAATAACATATGATGTGCGACAAACTCATACATCATGAGTTACACTCTCACCACTATATCACAGTCATGTAATTTTTTTGTATCTCAATATAATATGGATTTCGTCAAAAGACGTTTGAGGGTCTTTTAATATATTTTGGTTTTAGGCCACCAGTTCTGTTGACCCGCACTCATTGACGATCAACAATTATTTATAAACTATATCTCCATCATGAACGTATTGTTCAACCAACTTTATTCACATTTGGTAACTGAATGACACACTCACTGCCTTTAATGTTCTTTCCATTATTGCCTTTCCTAAATGAGACTTTATAAATTTGATTGAGAATATCAGGTGCAGACAAGTGGCTCCTGTAGGAGACTAGTAAAGCCTCGATTTAGGACTCCCAAAATTTTTAATAATGAATTTTAAAATTTTATTTCAAATTAGACAATATTAATGTTGTAGAAAAAGAAAAGTATAAAAATTGTAAAAAAGGAAAAAAAGAAAAGAAAAAAGAATAAAGAAAAATAAAGGTGTCTACTTTTTAACAATAAAATATTTTAAAACTTTACATTAAACTACTTAAATCTTCATATTAGTAAATATATTTTTACAATTATATCAAAGGTGACATATTGTAAATACATGTCTAATATCTCATTTATTTAAATTGTTATTTTCCAATATAAATAATAATATAACTATGTGAAGTTAAAGACTTTATGTCATATAAGAATATATACTTTAAACAATCAGTATGAAAAAAATGGCAAGATTATTTTTTTTGCATATATGTGTATACATACTAAATTAAAAAGTATAAGGCCTCTTTTTAAAATTTGGCTTTAGGCCACTCATTTTAAGGAGCCGCCCTTGAACAAGAAGAAAAGAGGCGTCGGCCGGAGAAAGAGATGTAGAGGAGTTAGGGAGCTTTGTGACAAGAATAATGACCTATACAATATGAAGAGTGGATATGCATCACGATTGTCTGTTTTCATTTTTGGTACACCTGTCCTAGACAAACTCAACCCCTGTGTTGAGCCTCCAAAGTCAAATGCACATAATGCAAACATACGTACCTACTAGGGATCCGTTATAAGGTCGAGTTATTCTAAGTTTAAATCTTGGGTATATGTTCTAGACTCAAACCAGTGGTTTTGGGTTACCCATCCCCGGCAGATTCGCCAGAACTGTCACACCTCCTTTTACTACTACACATTTGCAAGAGCATAATAAAGAGAGTTTTTCCAATTAAAGGACAATCGAAACAAAATTTATTTATTTAAAGAATTCAAAGTCGCCACTTGTGAGGTTTATGGTGTTCCAATTCACCGGTTTAAATCCCGAATCGAGGAAATAATTGACTCTGTTTAACAGTCCGCGAACCAAAAATTCGTCTAAGAAATTTTGTTAACCCGTGAGAATGTGTTAGGCATTCCCAAGTTCCGTGGTTCTAGCACGGTCGCTCAACTGTTATATTTGCCTAATTATCTGATTTTAAACAATTATGAATTTGTATGCAAATTTTAATTTTTAACCGCTTTTATTCATTTTGGAGAAAATTACAACATTATTAAAACACGTATCGAACCACGTTACATAAATGCACCCATGATTTCTAACATATTTTAATATCGTTGAAATTTGGGTCAAATAAATGTACACCCGAATTTTAGAAAAATAAATTATTTACAATACGCGCCTAAAACAACTACGCGTTTGTAACTTTGCTAGGACCATAGAAATTCAAATAGATGCATGACTCGAATTCTCAGGATTAAAACAAATTACATGAGGGCCGTGGTTAAGAGAACTATTGTAAAATATATGAGCTAGACAACACTTCCAAATCCAATTTACTCCCATTTATTGTCGTAAGCACTTAATTTTTCCAGTTTTCAAACCGTACTTCTTCTTATCTCTTAATTTAATTCACAATAACGTATTTGTATGGGGGCAAATCGGATGTAAAATAAGGCAAGTACGTACATA
Organism: Nicotiana noctiflora; assembly: GCA_032618575.1. Classification (NCBI taxonomy): domain Eukaryota; kingdom Viridiplantae; phylum Streptophyta; class Magnoliopsida; order Solanales; family Solanaceae; genus Nicotiana; species Nicotiana noctiflora. The sequence goes on along the minus strand of JASVEL010004754.1, from coordinate 157,275 downwards.
AGAACGACCGACTCAGATGTAATGCAGTCCGGGGCCGCCTCCTTACAAGGTCGACGATATTTGGAGACGCCCTCCCGTATGGCCGCATGTCGAGAAGGATATGCCCTCGTCCATAGCGACGCGTCGACAAGCCAGTCCAGGTGGACGTCCCCGACTTCCCTTTTTTTGTACTTCCGCTATAATAGTAGTAGCCTCAAGGCGATGTAATATGTTGGCGAGGGGACCGCTCCTCTATATAAAGGAGGGTCCCCCTCATTTGTAAAAAATGTATTATTGATCATTAATAATACAACTCTCTCTCTCTACCATTTTTCTCTCTACTGTTATCATTCTATTGCTCATTTTATTCTTTATACTTGATTATACTTCATCATCTTTTCATAAGGATAACATATATACAAATCCAACGATCGATCTTTAACATATATTACCATTGATTCCGATTGACCCTTCATTTATATTGATTGATTTGCTCAAGAGTGTTCAACAACTTTTGAGCCAAACAATTTGGCGCCGTCTGTGGGGAATTCGAGAATCAAACTTGTAGTATACATTCGCAAGATCCGATCATCGGAAAAAGTTTGGAAATGGCCGAAAATAACACACGATCCAAGGTTGTGGCAGAAGTTACCACAAACCTCCTGAGTTCCATGAACGAGGCTGGTGGTAGCGCAGCCATCAACGCTACTCCCTTTGTCGCGCCTGAAGCAGAGGCCTCTCCTCCCCCCTTTGGGAACCCTACTACCCCGCAAGAAAGGGACACCTCCAATCCAAAAGAGGCACCTCCAGCAGTCAAGAGGCTACTGGAAGAATGGCTGACCAGCACCCTGAGCAGCCTAGTGGAAAAGCCATCGTAAGGCTACGGGAATGCAGTACCAACAACGAGCAACACCACCGCGACAGACGAACATGAATAAACATAGACCAATGGCCAACTCATCGAGACGCAAACACATGATGATACATTAGCCTCCATCCTCAGAAAAATGAAGGAAATGAAAGGCGAAAACCAGGCCCTCCGCGACCAGATGAAGGAGCACCAATATAGGGTTGATAAGATTCCCGGGGCGCCTAAACTACTACCCAAACGGGATGTAGGAAGGTTTGTGGAACAACCCTACTCCGAAGAAGCAGCACCCTACACCATCTCGAAAACCTTCAAGATGCCCCCTACCTGAAGGTGTACGACGAAACCACCGATCCCGAGGATCACCTCATCCACTACGTCACTGCAGTAAAAGGTAATGACTTGTCCAAAGAACAGGTACCATCAGTGATGCTGAAGAAGTTTGGCGAAACACTAGCCGGAGGAGCGCTGACTTGGTACTCTCAACTACCTGCCAAAGCAATCTCAACCTTCGAGGAAATGGCGGACAAGTTCATCACTGCACATGCCGGCGCTAAGAAAGTGGAAACGAGGGTGAACGACATATTCGCCGTTAGAAAAACCGCAGGCGAAGGCCTCCGAGACTTCCTTGCCAGATTCAATAGGGTAAGAATGAGCCTGCCAAATGTGTCGGGGGGAATGGCGGTAGCGGCCTTCCAGAATGGACTTAGCAGGGACGGCTCCAGAGCTACCAAAAAACTGCTAAGCCGGCTCATGAAGTACCATCCCACGACCTGGGACAAGATCCATAACGCCTACTGCGCCGAGGTACGGGCAGATGAGGAGGATCTTAACGGACCAACCCAACGGCTGGCGACCGTGCACCCGGATACAAGAAGAGATCGGCGGCATGAGGGACGCCGAGAACTTCCCCCTCGTCCCAGCAAGAAGCGACACCAACCCTATACAAGATCTTCGTTTCTGCCCCCACGTCATACAGATGACGTGCAACGCCACCTCGCCCCACTCAGGAACGAACGAGGTATGCCCCCTCTACTTTCTTCCCATAACTTTTGTGTTTCACCTTCAGAAGTAGTGTACACACTTGAGAAGCTCGACGCTAAGGTGCAGTGGCCCCAAAAGATGAAATCGGACCTAGCCACAAGGAAATCAAACGTCCTGTGCGAGTTCCATTAGGAACAAGGGCACCGGACTAAAGACTGTATCGGTCTACGGTAGGAAGTCGTCAGAATGCTCAACCAGGGTTACCTAAAGGAGCTACTCAGCGACAAAGAGAAAACTAATTTTGCGCGCGGATCCCCAAAGCCGCCCTCTCCGACACGTAAGGTGAATATGATTGTCGGAGAAGGGGACAACGTCACCATTAATCACATCAAATTCGCCAGCACACATCGACAAAAGAGGACCATCTCCCACGAACTGTACAATGACCTCAAATGAAGTATCACCTTCGATAAGTCTGACGCTGACGGTTTGTGTTTCCCTCATTATGATGCTTTAGTTATTACTCTACATATCATTGATACCGATGTCAGAAGAGTCATGATCGATGACGGAAGCGGCGCCTGCATCATTCATCCGAGAGTCCTCTCACAGATGGGACTCGAGGATAGAATAACCCCTAGGTGTATAACTCTAACTGGTTTTAATAATGCACTAGAGCGCACATCAGGAGAGGTGACCCTGCCCATCCTCGCGGGGGGTGTCACCCTGGAAAATACCTTCCACGTGATGAACCAGGAGACAACCTACAACGTCATCATTGGGCGCCCATGGATACACGCCATACGAGCGGTCCCGTCAAGCCTGTACCAAGTGATCAAATTCCCTACCCCATAGGAAATATTCAGCATAAAAAAGGGAGCCGCGCACAATGCAAGAATGTTACAAGATAACTCAAGACTGCACCCACACCAGGAAACTAAGCGGGGCGAGTGCGAAAGCAAAGAAATCATCCATGTCGGGGACCGAAGTGGACCCGACGGCCGACACCATAAGGGATCCAGACATCATAGAAGCCTGCAAAGCTACGCTTGAGGAGCTCGACCCGGTTCAACTAGATTAGAACGACCCCGAGAAGAAGGCCTACAACAGTCACAGACTCGTCAATCCGGATAAGTACCATGAATTCTTGACTAAACATGCAGACACATTTGCTTTTTCCCATACAAACATGCTAGGGATCTCGCCAGGTATCACTTATCTATTACATTAGTAAAACTCTAGTGGATGCCGAGATTCGGTACCCACACCTCGAGAAGTTGGCATTGGCATTGGTCACGACTTCCAGAAAGCTGAGACCCTACTTCCAATGCTACCCCATCCGAGTAGTGACCACCTTCCCTCTAAGATGCATCCTATACAAGCCCGAACTGTCGGGCCGTCTTTCCAGATGGGCTATAGAGCTCAGCGAGCACGACATCACCTATATCCCCAGAACCGCCATCAAATCACAAGTCCTAGCCGACTTTATAGCCGACTTCAGTGCCAAAATCTCGCCTGAGGCAGAGAAGGAGGCCCTGCAAACGGCTCCTAACATCAACCCCTGGATACTCCACACTAATGGGGCCGCGAATGCCTCAGGATCGTGACTGGGACTCGTTCTCGAAGTCCCTACGGGCGAGGTCATTCGCCAGTCCATACGATGCGCCGAGTTGACTAACAATGAAGCGGAGTACGAAGCTGTTATTGCAGGTTTGAAACTAGCCGCTAGGTACGGAGCCCGCCGACTGATCCTGCATTGACTCTCAACTTGTGGCAAATCAAGTCGCCGAGACTTATCAGATCAAGGAGCAAAGGTTACAGAAATATCAAGTTGAGGTCTATTAACGGATGGCCCAATTCGACGAATGTCGCTTCAAACAAGTTCGTAGGGTACACAACGCCGAAGCCGACGGGCTGGCTAAACTGGCCGCAACAACCACTAACCTAAACAAAGAGTGCACCGTCACCCTCATGCACTCCTCCATCGACCACAGCAAGGTATTCTCTCTGCATCTAACTTGAGACTGGCGCAATCGGTTTGTGTTGTGAGCATGTGATTTTTGCCCTATATGAGAATTACTCCCAAAAAATTTAAAATAAAAGAGTTTCGTGTTGTTTGCAATATTTGTGGATTTTATGTTATTTTTCTCTTATTGTTTGCATTTGTGTGTCCATGTTTATTTGTTTAAATTAATTGAAAAATACAAAAAAATATATATGTTGCATTCGAATTTAGAATTTAGTTAAGTGGCTTGTTTAATAAAAAATTTAAAATCAAGAGATGTGTTTTGCATTTTAATATTTTAGTCAAAGTTGTGTAATTTATAATTTTAATTGATGTTTAAGGTGTAAATTTTTATTAGAACTTAATTAGTATTCTTTAAAATTAATTTGATGTATTTTAGAATTTTTGTTTTTTATAAATTAGGAATTAAGATTAAAAGAGAAGAAAAAGTGATATATTAGAGCAAAATCGGAACTAGGCCAAAAGAGAAGAGTTTAAAATCAGGCCCAAATAACCCAAACCAGCCCATACCCATGCCCAAACCTGCCGACCCGCCCCGACCCGGTTGCCCCTAACCCAAACAACCCCCTTTCATTTTTCTAATTTCCCAAACCCTAAAGACCCCTCCTTCTCTCACTAGTCGACCCCCTCCTTCTCTTCTCCTCCATCGCCACCATTCAACCACCCAAACAACGCGCTTGCTCGTCGAATACCATAGCCAAATGACCCTCAACTAAGTAATGAACTTGTCCGGTGAAGCTTCATCACCCCAGCCCGAACACCAAACGTTACCGACTGCTGTTTTCTTTGACAACGACGAACAGTCCCAAACCCTTCGTCTCTCGACCCATACTTCTTCAAATCGCCGGAAACCGGCTGGAAAATCACGCCGCATGACAAGGAACAACAGACTTGTTCGATGCGATATCGATTTTTTTTAATCGATGGTTGAGTCCAGCTTTAAATTCAGTCGGCATTCCTGTTCCTCACTCAAAGTTGTTGCTTCGCCAAATTGATTACGGCGAGTGGCGACACCGCTAACAACGGCCATGGACAGAAGTTCCAACATATCCACGATTCAGCCGCTATTCCATTCAAATTTCGGAATCAAAAACTTTGTGCTGTTGATATTATATAGAGATTTTGCTAAACAGGTTTATCTATTCTTTCTTCTTATTGTTTGTGATAATTTTTTTTTGCAATAGTGAATTATCCCTTCATGTTTACCATTCGCTTACCTGTTCTTTCCGATTTGGAATTCTGTTGGAATTGAAACTGTTTTGTTCTGTTGATTCGAGTATGAATAGCTTAGAATACATAATAGGAATTAGTTTACTCAATAGGAATTAGGCTGCTGGTTGTTGATTCGAGATTATGCTCGAATGTTTATTGTTCTGTTTGTCTTCACCTATTGTTATGGTTTAATTACAATATCAATCCAGTATTGTTATTGTATGAAGGATTAGTGATGTGCTTTGTCATGATTCTTGCGAATATCCCTGTTTGTTTGGATGATTTTTGAGCTTAAAATGCAATCACCATGAGTCAATAAGTGATTCAAACAACAGATTCTTTAATGTTGAAAGAAGATTCTGTAACTACGAATGCGCACAATAACAGAATAGGTAATTCTGAGGTAGTTGATTCTCATTTTTGAGAAGATGTGATAATTCAGATTCAAACCTTTGATTGATTTAGCCGAGTTGGTGATAAAAGTTGTTGGCTTTCAAGTAAGTATGTTAATCTTGTTGTTATGGTGATTAAGGATCACATTTTGATGGTTTCTTCTTTTCTGTTGAACATGTCAGTAGTCAGTGGAAGTTTGAGGACAATATGAATTAATGCTCTATTGATTTCTATATTGATCAATATTCCATAGCCTAAGAATTGTTTAATTATCTACCGAACCAACTAAAGAATCTTCTAATAGTGGTAGGGTAGAAATTGTATTACTAAAGTTATTTTAAAGGCACTAAGATAGTGGTTAATTAAAAAATAAAAAAAGAGAATCTGATGGTGGATTTGGAAGAATTTGTGCACTAACGTCTTTGCCTATAAAAGAAGCTGAAAACAGATTTTAAAGAGGAGAAAAAAAAGAAAATCTGGAATTGAGAGTTACAGGGAGACTTTGAGAAAAACAGAGCTTTTCATACATTTTCTTGATATTTTGAAACAGAGATTCAAAAACAGTTTTGATATAGAGAATAGGAGAGCAAAACAGATAGATTTCTTACATAGTTTGTTTAAAGAGTCATGTGGAAGTTTTCTCTGAGTGCATTTGGTTTGGTTTTGCTGTTTTGGTTCTCCAGATTTGCTGTTCGTTTTATTCGATTGGTTCTTTGTTTGGGTTAATCTGTTGGGAATCCCTATCTGTTGGTTATTTGGTTTCTTTGCTGGGATTTTGCTTGTTGTGCTGTTGCTGTTGTTCATACCATTGATTCTGCTGCCGTTGACATTTATTTCTTCATCATCTCTATTCTAAATACCAGGTACACAGCTATAACCTTGACAATTTGTAAGCTGGAAACATTGAGCATGATATATACATGAAAATTTGAAGCTTAAGTTCGATTTAATTGTTCTACTGACTTGTATTATAGATAAGTTTAGTCACCAATGTAATGTGAATTGTTATTGAATGTATAATTAGACTGATGCAAACTGTTGGATTATGTTTTATTTCTCAACTTATGAACTGTGGAGTGGTAAAACCAGAATAGTATCAATATTAGTAATTTCAGTGTATTTGTTTAGCTTATATGTATGAAACCTGTAAATGATTTGAGTTGGATATTGAGTTGGGGGATTTTTGATGTATGCTTGTGTTAGTAACCAGAATTGGATATCGAGTTGGGGACTTTATGATGTATGTTTGTGTTAGCAACTAGAATTTAATTTTGAAATCTCAATACCTCTGTTTACAATGGTAAATCTGTGTTGGATTAAATAGATGTTCAAATAGTCACACTATGGTTCCCAAGTCATGAATTAAAATTGGTTAAGGTGTAATTTGTTATGTAACGTGATGGATAATGTCGAATTAGCGTTATATTTTGGGGCGAAAATCAGAAGTAATTGGTAAATTTGAAAGGTTCATTTTCTCATTCACTTCTTTTATTAGTTATGCATGGTTAATTCTTGTTTTAAGTATGATGTTAGTATTTTAATAGCAAAAGGGGTACGACATATAAACATATTAGATGCTAAATTAGTATTTTAATTACAATTGGGCTATCGAAGCAGATTAATAATGTGTGTTTGATTTTTTTTATTTTGTCATTATGAGTTTCAATCATTTAGGTAATTGTCTTTAGAAGCGTATATGAATTTGTCAGTGATATTTAATTTGATTAATCTTTAGTCATATGCTTCATTTTTAAAAGTAGTATTCGTAACGAATTAGCTAATTGCTTTAGAAGTGAAATTTAGTAGTTGTCTTTTAGGGGTTCATTTCTTAATAAGTTGCAACTTACGTAGTTTTCTATTTTGGATTTAAATTGTTTTTCCCTTGGGATATAATAGTTAATTTGTAACTTATGATTAAAAAAATACATAATTGGAATAATTTGAGGTATGCCGTACCAAACAAAAGTGATTATTGCATGGCCCTCGCTTTATTTAATCTTGAGTTGATCCTAAGATTTCGAGGCGTGCCATTTTAGCAAATTCCATGACTCCCCGCAAATTACAAAAAAAATGCGAAAATGTTTTAGGCGCATATTTTAATATTATCAATTTCCTATTATGGGTGTGCATTTCATGCAACCCAAATCCAAATCCAAAAAATGTCGAATAAGAATGTGTTGAGGATTCGGGTGCATTTCATGTGACGTAATCCAAAAATATATCCTTAAACGACGTTCATTTTCTTAAAATAAAATAATTTGACAAAAGCGGTAACTAATTCTAAAAATGCACGAATAGGATAATATGTATTAAAATCAAGTACTTTAGCCAAATATGACAGTTGAGCGACCGTGCTAGAACCACGGAACTCGGGAATGCCTAACACCTTCTCCCGGGTTAACAAAATTTCTTATTCGGATTTCTGGTTCGCGGACTGTTAAACAGAGTCATTCTTTTCCTCGATTCGGGATTCAACCGGTGACTTGCGACACCATAAATCTCCCAAATGGTGACTCTGAATTAATTGAATAAATTCCATTTCGATTGTCCTTTAATTGGAAAAACTCCTTCGCGCCCTCGCGGGCCTGCGGAAAAAGGAGGTGTGACAGCTCTGGCGACTCTGCTGGGGAAGAACTGACCCAGAACCACTGGTTCAGGGTTTAAGAATTCGAGCTTTAAATAATTGTTATATTTGGCATATTATCATCTGATTTTATTATATGTTTGTATTTAATGTGCTAAATATTATTTTTACCGCTTTGATATTTTTGTGAATTGTACATATAAACTGTGCCGAAACCAATCTCCTCTCTGCGTCTTCTAAATCATAAAGAAGGGTGCACTTCGTGTGACTTCTTTTCTGTATAGTGTCTAATTCCCATTTTAGAACGAGGTATGGATAAGTTGCAAAACCGGTGAAGCTTCTGTATTCCCGGGTTGCTGCCTTCTCCTCGGCTCGAGCTGTCCGCTCGGGTAAGCCAAGTCTAGAACAATAAACCCAAATTTTTAAACCTAGAATAACAAAGCTTCATGCCGGATCCCTAGTAGGAACGTTTATTTGCATCATGTTACATTTGACTTAGGGGACTCAACACGGGGGTTGGGTCCATCTAGGACAGGTAACCTGAAATAAAAAAATCATCCTACTGCATCCTCTTTGTTTTACGCATTTATTTGCTTCAGACTTACATGTTGACCGGTTTTTTCTTATATAAAACAAATGATTTTTTTTTTAAAAATAGTTTGTTTTAAAAAACAAAAAAAAAAAAAAAAGAAAAAACGTTTTTTTAAATAATGTGTGTTTTATTCTTAAAATAAAATAAAAAATAGTTTACTTGTTTTTCAATAAAATAAAAATAGTTTTCATTTACAGATTGTAGTTTGTTTTTAGTAAACCGAACTACGCGGGTTTGATTCTCACCAGGATGTGAGATACGTAGGCAACCTTTATCGGCTCCAACTTCTTTTTCACAAAAATAGCCAAAAAATATCGAAATTAATTTTTCCTAAATAAATCGGTGATGCCGTTGTCAAAAACAACCGAATGTTCCCGAAAGGGACGCCGGAAGGCTGATTTTGTATGAACAGCCACAGTTGGGTCAATTTTTAGATTTTGATCGATTAACCCACACGACCTTAAAATCTTTGTCCCCGAGGCGTTGAAAGGCCGTGGTTGAAAACTGAGTCTTTTATAGATTATAAAAAAAAATTTAGTAAAACAAAGTTGTTTTTCTTTCTTTAATCACCTTAATAAATGTGCAGAATAAGCACAAATCAGAATGAACCATTTTCAATTTTTAGCGAGATCCCTCAACAGCTCCACATATGGTGGAATGATTTGAAAGACAGTAGTAAGAAGATAGTGGAGAGGATTTTGGGAGGTTTTGTCAATCTACTGAATATCAAGCCAAGGAAAGATATCATCGAGGCACTGATATCGTTTTGGGATCCAACCCGCAATGTGTTCCGTTTTGCTGACTTTGAACTTACACCCACACTAGAGGAGATTGCAGGTTATGCAAGATTAAATGGAAAATTAAGAGGACAATACCTGCTTTCACCAAGACCGGTATCTCCACATGGGTTTCTGGATTTGCTGAGCATTAGTCAGAAGGTGCAAAATAATGATTTATCAGGAGGATGTTGCGCTCTCCAATTCTTATATCAACGGTATGGTACTCCTAAGAGTTTTGAAGAGTCAAATCTTGGACTAACTCACGCTGGGAATAGAACCAAATGGGAGACCAGACGAATTCTAGCGTTCATAACGGTGTTCCTGGGGATTGTGATTTGTCCACGCAAAGATAAGAAAATAGAGATAAATCTTGTAGGAATAGCCGATGTGGCAATCAAAAAAGCTACCAGCACGGTAATCCCTTTGGTTTTGTCCGAAATCTACCGAGCCTTGATTGTATGCCGAGAAGGGGCGATTTCTTTCAAGGATGCAATCAGTTACTCCAATTATAGATGCAAGAACACCTCCATCACCGGGCACGATACATGAACCGTGCGTTGACTGGAAAAAAGCTGTATTAGTGGTTTTGAGGAACAGATGATAGGCGTTGTATTCCCCGTAGGGGTCGAAGCATGGCTTGCACGATTAAGTTCAATAGAGGCCGACCAGGTTGAATGGGCATTCGGGTGGTTACCTGATACTGAAGTAATATACATGGCAGCCGAGGAATGTTATATTCTTCTGATAGGGGTTCACAATATTCAACCATATGTTCCTCATCGGGTATTGCGTCAGCTAGGAAGATTTCAGGTTATTCCTACTGATGAAGATCTAAGCAAGCACGCCATTGAATTGAGCCCAGGAGTTGTATTCCCCGAAGAAAAGATTAGAAAGATGTGGCATGAATGTAGATTCCTTGAGCCTAAGACTATGGTTCGAGAACTGGCTAAGGGTGAGGTAGACCCAAAGTACAATGTTTGGTTCGGGAAAAGGTTTCAGATTCGTCAGAAATCTGCTAAAAGAGCACATGTCCAAGAGTTCACGGATGATTCGCAAGAACAATGGAATTGGCTAGCAAAGGAAGAAAGTTACAGGACAAAGATTGGTAAGATAGAACAGCAGGTCTAGGACCTTCAATTCGACAAGAGTATGCAAGCTGCTGCAGACGAGGGGGTGTGAGCACGTGATTTTTGCCTTACTTGAGAAGTACTCCCAGAAAATTCAAAAATAAAAATAGTTTCGTGTTGGGTACGATTTTTGTGATTTTGTGTTATTTTATCTTTTGGTGTGCACGTTTATTTAAATTAAAAATACAAAAAATATATGCTAAGTTTTGCATTTTTAGTGTTTGATATCGAAGTCATGTGATTTACATTTTTAGGTGATATGTAATTGTGTACGTTAATTGTAGTAAAAAATAGCGGTGTTATAGGTTAGTATATATACATATGTGTGTATATATATATATATATATGTATATATATACATATATATATATATATATATATACACATACACATATAGTACATCATGAAGATCCGATCTGGGCCAAAACTTAGTCTAAAAGCCAGGCCCAAACGAATTTCTTCTAATCTAGCCCAAATACCCGTCCAAGCTTCAACCTGTGTAACACTTGATCTGGACCGTTGGATTTTATTATCCAACGGCCCAGATTAATCCTTTAATTCCAAAATACATTCAGCCTATGACTTAACCAAACGACACCGTTTGGTTTAAGTGAGGAGATCCTGATCGTTGATCAAGTTTGATCCAACGATCAGGATTTAACTTCTCCAAAACATATATAAACTCATTCCATACCCCGCCCCCCCAAGCCAGACCCCCCTCTCCCTTCATCTCCCTCAGGAGCTCTCAGAGACCTAGCGTAACGCCGCCGTGCCCCGCCTGCCGGAAATCGCCTCACGGCGGTTCCGGTAGGCCAATCACCACCAAACCAATGCCAAAACCTTCCCCTCACCTCCCCCATCACGAACCCAGCCTCCACTAACCTCGAATCATGCCGGAGCTCCTCGAATCTTCATTTGAAGATTCGAGTCAAACTCGAACCAATGCCAAATCACCCCAAACTCACCCCAAACCCCCACATGGCCTCCCTCGTACCCCCGCCGGCTTTCGTTTACCTCGAATCTAACCATAAATGCAAAAGCCCCAAATCCGAGCCCAAGAACCCTAGAAATCTAATTAGAGACTCGGGGTCCAAAATCAAGACGAATTGGGGTCTAATAGACCTTAGTGGAGATGTTTTCATTTTGAAAACATTTCGATTAAGTTCCGTTAGACTCCAAAATCCAAATGTGAGCCAAATCCGAGATTGGTCCGGGGCGTTCGAGCTTTGAGTTCGTCTTATATGGTATTTCTATTTTTCTCGTCTTCATACTCAATGTGTTAATCACGTGAATTGCTTGGCCTTCGTTTCCTCTTTTAATTTTCTGCTTTAATGCTTCATCTCCAAAGACCTTTATTTGGTCAATTTGTGGTTTCTGATTTGTTTAACCAAATAAGCTAGTTATAGAAGACGAACTCGCGTCGATTAGCGTCGTCAAATAGTTAACTTCGCATATGTCCGGCATTGGCCGAGATTCGTTGAAGTCACTGTTTTAACAGTTTAAATTGGTTGTCATTGCTATGTGTTGTAATTGATTAGAGGTCGTCTTCTAATTGCATAGTTTAAGTTATTTGAATCACCATACAATAATCAGCATCCCTGGATTGAGTAGGACTGTTTGATTGATCTGAAGATGAAATTATGATTCAAATTAAGCTAACTAGGGAATCAGGGTTCAACACTTAGAGTATTTGGTGCCCCGCACATGAGGCTAGTCAGTGGAATCCACTGTCACAGCAGAGCAGCCCACCAGTGCCCTGCACTTACCAATTTTTAATTATGAAAACCCCATACTTAGACATGGTTTAGTGGGTTGGACAGAAGGAGGATGGGCAAGGGGCTGTCCTGCAGAATCTGGGTGTCCTAGGTGTTGTTTTGGTTATAAATAGATAGGGATTGATACCTAAAAAGGGGGGATATTCATACAGACATTAGAGAATACCTGGAGAGCAAAAACATAGACAGTGAGACTGAAGTACCTGGAGAGCAAAAAACAGTCGTAGCTAGAGAGAAAAACCTGAGGGAAAGTAGACAGCAAGGATACATTTTTGATACATACATACAAAGATACAGAGAGAACAAAAGGGAAAGAGAGGTGACTGTTTCATTGGGTTTTTCCTTTGGTTACTGTTTCGTGGTTTTGATTCAGAGGCTGAGTGTGTGGTCATTTGGTTGCCTGTTGTCTTGTGTTGGTGGTGCTGTGCCATTGCTTTAGCTGGTTCAGTAGTTAAGTGTTGTGATAGCTCTAGTATTTGCTGTTGGTTCACTTGATTGCTGCCACTGTTAGTGTTTGCTATTGGTTTAGTTGAGGGCTGCCATTAGTTGTTGTTGCTGTGGTGTTCATTTGGTGCTGTTTGGTCAGTAGTGTTATTGCTCTTGGTCGTTTGTGTTGCTGGCTGGTATGTTGTGTTGCTGCCTGGGTTGATTTGGTGCTGTTGTTCCATTGTTGGTTGCTGGCTGGTCTATAGTATTGCTGCCTGGGTTGGTTGTTGCTGTTGTTTCATTATTTTGTTGGCTGTTGGTCTATTTGATTGCTGGTCTATTGGTTACTGGTTTACTGTTGCTGTTACTGTTCCTGTTACTGTTGCTGCATTGCCATTGCTCACTCTTCCTTGTTCTTCCGCATTCCAGGTACACACCTCTGTTATTGTAGTTCCTTGGTCCGAAAGAATGAAGTTTGAAGCTTATGCATAAAGTCTATTGAAACATGTAGTCGCCTAAAGTTCTTATGTTTAATTACATTCTGTTATTCTCCAATTAAGCTTGTATTGCTAGTTTTGGTTATGGAAAAGTGTGGCTAGGCCAAAGATACACTGTCGTTAGATAAGCACGTAAACCTGAATTAGTCTGTTGTATCTCTATTCAATCTTCTCTGCTCGTGTGTGTAATCTCCAAATCTGTTAACGTTAGACCTTATGCTAAAAGCAAGATTAGCTAGGGAGTTGTTACTCAACGGAATGACGTAATTAGATTAAAAAGAGTCGGGGGCGCATTTCATGTGACCCGACCCCAATTTTGGGCAAGAGTAAACAAAGCGTGTCGGGAACCACAGGCGCATTTCATGTGGTGTGGTTCGTAGCAAGTTTTGAATAATTTGGAATCAACTCTTAAGTAAAATACATTGGGATGTAGTTCGCTTTAGATTTGAATTAAAGGTGCGCCTCGCCCAATAGTTACACTAATCGCATAGCCGTCATAAATGTATATATAAAATACTTAGATTTTGAGATGCGTTGTTTCTTGACGAATATCACGCCTTTCTCAACAGTGTAAATAAGTAGTCGATCCGGGCGCATATTTTAGTTCTATCTTCTTAAATACGGGTGTGCATTTCATGCGACCCAAATCCAAACCCCGAAATGTTGAATAAGAATATGTCGAGGATCCGGGTGCATTTCATGTGACGTGATTCGAAAGCATATTTTTAAGCAACTTTCTCTTTCGTAAATCACAACCAATAATAAAAGCGGTAAAGGGATATTAACTTGCACTAAGTACATAATTGTAAAAAGCAGATAGATAAGCCAAACACGACAGCTGAGCGACCGTGCTAGAACCACGGAATTCGGGAATGCCTAATACCTTCTCCCGGGTTAATAGAATTCCTTATCCGGATTTCTGGTTCGCGGACTGTTAAATAGAGTCATTCTTTTCCTCGATTCGGGATTTAACCGGTGACTTGGGACACCATAAATCTCCCAAGTGGCGACTCTGAAATAATTAAAATAAATCCCATCTCGATTGTCCTTTAATTGGAAAAACTCTTTGCACCCTTGCGGGTGCGTAAAAAAGAGGTGTGACAGCTCTGGCGACTCTGCTGGGGAGATCTTTAGAATTCGAGCTCGGAATAACTGTTGTATTTGGCATATTTTATTATCCGATTCTTTTACATGTTGGCATCAATGTGCAAATGTTGTTTTTACTGCTTTGATATTTTGTGAACTGTACATATAAATTGTGCCGGAACCAATCTCCTCTCTGAGTCTTCTAAATCATGAAGAAGGGTGCACTTCGTGTGACTTCTTTTCTGTATAGTGTCTAATTCCCATTTTTGAACGAGGTTTGGATAAGTTGCAAAACCGGTGAAGCTTCTGTATTCCCGGGTTGCTGCCTCCTCCTCGGCTCGAGCTGTCCGCTCGGGTAAGCCAAGTCTAGAACAGATAAACCCAGGTTTTTAAACCTAGAATAACAAAGCTTCATGCCGGATCCCTAGTAGGAAACGTTTATTTGCATCATGTCGCATTTTGGCTTAGGGGACTCAACACAGGGGTTGGGTCCGTCTAGGACAGGTGACCTGAAATGAACAGACTATCCTGCTGCATCCTGTTTGTCTTGCGCATTTATCCGTTATAGACTTGCATGCTGACCGGCTTTTAGAGATTAAAAAAAAAAAAAAAAAAAAGAAAAAATGTGTTTTGTTCTTAAGATAGAAATAGCTTATTTGTTTTCCTTAGTAAAATGAATAAATAAATGATGTCGTTTGTTTCGTCAAAACCGAACTACGTGGGTTTGATTCTCATTGGATGTGAGATACGTAGGCAACCTCCATCAGGTCCAACTTCACCTTTGAAAAATGGCTGAAAAATCAAAACTAACTTCTGTACTAAATAAGTCGGTGACGCTGTTTTTAAAAATAGCCGAATGTTCCCGAAAGGGACGCCGGAAGGCTAATTTCATATAAACGGCCACCTTTGGGTCAATTTTGATTTCGATCGATTTACCCCACAGCCTTAAAAGCCTTCGTCCCCGGGACGTTGAAAGGCCGTGATTGAAAACTGAATTTTTTTTATTTTCTTAGCAAAACAAAGTTGTTTTTCTTATTTCAATCACCTTAATAAATGTGCAGGATGAGCACGAATCAGAATAAATCATTTTCAATCTTTAGCGAGGTCCCTCGGCAGCTCCGTATATGGTGGAACGATTTGGAAGACAGTAGCAAAAAGGTAGTGGGGAGAATTTTGGGAGGTTTGGTTGATCTGTTGAATATCGAGCCAAGGGAGGACATCATCAAGGCACTGGTATCTTTCTGGGATCCGACCCGCAACGTGTTCCGTTTTGTTGACTTTGAATTGACGCCCACATTAGAGGAAATTGCGGGCTATGCAGGACTTAATGGGAAATTAAGAGGGCAATACCTCCTCTCACCAAGACCGGTATCTCCACATGGGTTTCTGGATCTGCTGAGCATTAGTCGGAAGGTGAAAAGTGATGATCTGCTGAAAGGGTGTTGCGATCTCCAATTCTTATATCAACGGTACGGCGCTCCTCGGGGTTTTGAAGAGTCAAACCTTGGACTGACTCACGCAGGGAATAGAACCAAGTGGGAGGCCATACGAATTCTAGCATTCATAACGACATTCTTGGGGATTGTGATTTGTCCGCGCGAAGATAAGAAAATAGAGATAAGTCTGGTAGGAATAGCCGATGTTGCAATCAAAAAGGCTACCAGCACGGTGGTCCCTTTGGTTTTGTCCGAGATCTATCGAGCCTTGACTGTATGCCGAGAAGGGGGCAATTTCTTCCAAGGTTGCAATCTGTTACTTCAATTATGGATGCAAGAACACCTCCATCACCGAACACAATACATGAACCATGGGTTGACCGAAAAAAACTGTATCAGGGGTTTCGAAGAACGGATGATGGGTGCTGTATTCCCTGAAGGCGTCGAGGCATGGCTTGCACGACTGAGCTCAATAGAAGCCGATCAGATTGAATGGGCATTCGGGTGGTTACCCGATACCGAAGTAATATATATGGCAGCCGAGGAGTGTTATATCCTTCTGATGGGGATCCGCAGTGTCCAACCATATGTCCCTCACCGTGTATTACGTCAACTAGGAAGGTTTCAGGTTATTCCTACCGATCAAGACCTAAGGAAGTACGCCATTGAGTTGAGCCCGGGAGTTGTCTTCCCCGAAGAGAAGGTTAGAAGGCTGTGGCACGAATGTCGGTTCCTCGAGCCTAAAACCATGGTCCGGGAACTATCTAAGGGAGAGGTGGACCCAAAGTACAACGTGTGGTTCGGGAAAAGATTTCAGATTCGTCGGAAATGTTCTAAAAGAGCCCATGTCCAACAATTCACGGAAGATTCACGGGAACAATGGGATTGGTTAGCAAAGGAGGAGGGGTACAGGACGAAGATTGGCAGGATAGAACAACAGGTCCGGGACCTTCAGTTCGAGAAGAACATGCAAGCCGCCACCGACGAAGGAGACAAAAAGAAGTTGGCACAAGAAAATGACTTCTTGAGAGCTCAAATCCAGCAAATGAAAAGAGATGCTGACAGACAGTCGAGGAGTCGGGCCGACGAAAAATTGATAAGGGGTTTGAGAAGCCAAGTCACCGACATCCAAAGAGAATTGGACGAGTCGAAAGCCCAAATAACGAGGATCCGTGCTAGCTGGAAAAAGGAGGCACATCAACATGCACTCCACCTAAAGCGGGTGGAAGAAGATTACACTGAGATCATCACTAGCCTGAGGGAAGCAAATGTTGTCCTTAGGGAGCGGGTTTTCAAGCAAGCCCAAGATGCCAGAGCAGACCTCGACCGCTGCCACAATTTGATGGCCCGACTGCAAGGACAAGTGGATAGGCTCCTAGATCAAGTCACCAACAATGCTCGAAGATTGGGGGCGAAAAACCAGCAAATAGAGCGGCTACTCGGAGAAAGGGACATGATCAAGGATAGAATTGGAGAAATCGGGCACTATGTCACCACGAAGTGCCTAGCTTGTGAACGAATGCCCCGCGCCGACCTTTTCGCTTCAATTATGGGTTATGTTCATCGGATCATGGAAGAGTTGAGGGAACTGCACAAGGACCTCACACCGAGGCCTGCGGCAAGGCCGAATGATGCCTCGCAGGCCCCCAGGAGTTTTAGGGCATTAGATTTTTGATTGAAAACGTATTTTGAAATGTTGAGTCAAGCTAGTTGGCATTTTTATCTTTACTTTCCAAGTCAAGCATTTTCTTTTGTTTTGTTGATTGTTGTAAGACGTGTTTTGTAACTACACGGTTTTATTTGATATAAAAGTTACTGAATTTTGCCACAATCTTGTTACCAGAACTACGCTCGGTCTGATTCACGCGGGGTCGTGATACGTAGGCAATCCACATAAGATTCGACCACCACTAAAAAAGAAAGGAATCCATAGGTTAAATAACAATAAAGGCTTGCAAAGATAGTCGAAAAAGAAAAAAAAAGAGAAGAAAAAGAAAGAAAAAGAAAAGGGCCGGAATGACGCATGTTAAAGAGTACACGTAGAAAGGGTTATTTGGTTAGGTGCATTGCATCCAACGTGCTATAACATATCTGTCAAACTCGGTGAACTAACAAGTTTGTTGCGTATTCCAGAAAGTTTAGCAGTTGGTTTGACAGAATATACTGGCCAGCCATCACTACCGTACTAGATCCAAAGGACCAGTTACAGTAAGCATGTCGAGTTCCGGCAAGAGTCTCGAGGAAGAAAAATCCGAGCTACAAATCATGAAAGAAGAGGTAGACCGGTTAAAACAACAGATAACAGAGATGCACCTGGCCTGGGCCAGGGAACAGTCTTCACCAAACCGCCCTACTCTCGCCTCAGCTCCAGAACATCCACCCATTGATCCTTCGACAAGCGCCCCAATCTATCCATACTATCAAGGGGAAAACCCTTATGCCACCCAAATTCCACCAGCCAAACAAAATCCTCCTCCCACGGTCACCCCTGTTTTTGTGGCACCTCCACCTGCTAATCTACAAAAGTCATCCGGTGAGCCGCATGTTCAAATCCACGACAATTCTTACTATCCTCCCGAGCCTACCTTTAGGGCTCCTAAACCGCATCCGCACACCCCTCACTGGGATGACCCGGTATAACTGGAAAAGCACTTCCAAAATTTGGAGCATGAGGAAGTTATTCGAAAAGTTAAAAGCCCGGAGCAGTCCTTCAGGAATATGCATGGCTTGGGCAACCAGGTCAGTGTCGCTTACAAAGATCTATGTCCATTTCCGGACGTCCAGCTGCCAGCAGGGTTTAAAATGCCCAAATTCGACCTATACGAGGGGCACGGCGACCCAGTAGCCCACCTCCGAGGGTTCTGCAGTAAAATGAGAGGGGCCGGAGGACGGGACGAGCTTCTGATAGCTTACTTCGGCCAGAGTCTGGGAGGATCTGCGCTGGAGTGGTACACTAGACAGGATCCCAGTAGATGGTTTACGTGGGATGATTTGGCTCAAGCTTTTATCGGCCAGTTCCAATACAATCTCGAGATAATCCCCGACCGCCTATCATTGCTAAAATTAGAGAAGAAGCCTGCTGAAAGCTTCAGGGAATTTGGTTTCCGATGGAGGGAACAGGCGGCCAGGGTAGATCCGCCGATGAGAGAAAGCGAGATGGTGGACTACTTCTTGCAGACATTAGAGCCCACATACTTCGGACATCTGGTAACATCCGTAGGCAAATCATTCACTGAGGTGATAAAAATGGGGGGTATGATCGAGGAGGGTTTGAAGGCCAACAAGATCATGAGCTACTCAGCATTGAAAGCCACCACTCAGGCTATCCAAAGCGGTACTGGAGGAGTACTGGGGAAAAGAGGAGAGAGGAAGTTGCGGCCGTCGAGTCCGGGGCATGGTTCAGAAATAGAGGCCCCGCACCCCAATATAGCCCACCCCAGCCTCACCACCAAAATTACTCCCACAACCCATATAGCCACCCGCAACATTACTATCCCGCACCTGATCCCCATTTTACTGTCCACCATGCACAGTCCTATCCTGCACCTCCCGTTCATGCACCGTGGCGTGCACCAAACCCCCAGAACAATCATCCACCCCCAAGAGCTTACAGAAACCCCTCGGGCGCGAGTTTCCGTCCGAACCAGGCATTCAGGGGCGACAGGGCGCCGAGGCCAAAGACTTTCACTCCTTTAGGAGAGTCTTACACTAGTCTGTTCCACCGGTTAAAGCAGGTAGGGTTGCTGAATCCGGTTGAAGCTAAGCTGCCAAACCCTCTTCCGAAGAACCTGGACCATTCAGTAAATTGTGCCTACTGCTCGGGATGTCCGGGACATGATACAGAAAAGTGTTGGAGGCTAAAGACGGCCATCCAGGAGCTCATTGACACTCGCAGGATTGAGGTCCAGACTCCAACCGAGCCCAACATCAACCAAAACCCGCTTCCAACTCATCATGAGACCAATATGATCGAGTTGGTACGGGCGGAGGAAGGAAAGGAGAAAGCCTCTCAGACTGTAATGATGATTAAGTCTAGCGGGGCAGGAACGAGAAAAGGGCGAAGCTTTGATGAGTCGCCCAGTTGCAAGAAGGACATACCAGGAGAGTCGGAAGCAAGAAAGGAAAGTGTGAACGAAGTACCGGTGAAGCCGGCCAAGATAGTTGTACCAGGGGCAGCAATCAAGCCCATCTTGACAGTAGCAGGCGTTCGAATGGATCCTTTCATCATCCAGCCGGCAACACAGTTGCCAGTAACTGATAGCCGGGCTGTCCCATGGAATTATGCTCGGATTACAACGACCTACAAAGGAAAGGAAGTGAAAGAGGAAGTTTGTGAAGCCCAAGGGTTGACCCGCTCGGGGAGATGTTTTGCCCCTGCGGAATTGAGGAAGACCACTCCGGCAGCATTGAAAAAGCCGGTCACTGATGAAGAGGCGGAAGAATTCTTGAAAAAGATGAAGCTGCATGACTACTCTGTCTTAGAGCAGTTGAAGAAGACTCCGGCGCAAATCTCATTGCTATCCTTGCTGATACATTCTGAAGAACATCGGCAAGCATTGATGAAAGTCCCGAATGAGGCACATGTACCGGATAAAATCTCAGTGAGCCATTTGGAGAAGATCACCAATAGGATCTTCGAAGCAAATCGGATCACCTTCACCGATGACGAGTTGCCCGAGGAAGGCACTGAGCACAACAGGGCTTTATATCTTACGGTGAAGTGTGAAGAGGCGGTGGTTACCAAAGTCTTGGTCGATAATGGGTCCAGTGCTAACATTTGTCCTCTCTCTACACTGGGCAAATTGAAGGTAGACATCGGCAAGGTACGCAAGAACAGCGTATGTGTTCGAGGGTTCGACGGAGGAGGCAAAGCGTCGGTTGGTGACATAGTGCTAGTCTTGACAATCGGGCCAGTGGAGTTCACCATGGAATTCCAGGTGCTGGACATGGTGGTGTCATATAACCTCCTAATAGGGCGACCATGGATTCATGCCGCAAGAGCAGGTTCCATCCAGCTTACACCAGCTCGTCAAGTTTGAATGGGACCAGCAGGAGATCGTCGTCCATGGAGAGAACGATCCACAATCGGGCACCATCATTCCCTTTGTTGAAACAGAAGAAGATGTTGGGCCGTGGGTGTATCAGGTCTGCGATGTGGTGTCCGCCCACCGAGTTCCGGAAGGGGAATGTATTCCCGGCGACAAAACAATTACTGCGGATGTCATGGTGGCGCATGAAATGTTGCGACATGGTTTCGTACCCGGTAAAGGGCTAGGTGCATCTCTGCAAGGAATTATACAACCGGTATCAGTGGTCGAAAACTTGGGAACCTTCGGCTTGGGATTCCAGCCAACCTCAGAGGACATCCGGCGAGCAAAGAGGAGCAAGCAGAAAACATGGGTGCTCCCAAAGCCTGTTCCACGCCTCTCCCAATCTTTTGTCAGGTCCGGAGCAAGAGGACATCCAGCGCCAAAGATTCCTGGCCCTACGGTCAGGCCAGACGAAGAGTTCTTCAGGAAGTTCGAAAACCTATTCACAGATGTATGTATGCTCGAAGACGGGGAAGGATCCAGTCATGCCGAGATACAATTTGTGGGACCAAAGGCAAAACTGAATAACTGGAAGGCTACTCCTCTCCCTGTCCGGAAGGAGTCTTGGTAGTTTGTCTTGGATTGTTTTTCTTTCGAAATTTTGTATTGGGGGCTTGTCCCCGGAGTAAAATCCCTTTGTTTTTAGTTCATTTTTGATTTAAGTTTGCAGTTTGTTTTCCCTTTGTACAATTCCCATTAATGAAATGTGGTTCCTTCGCGTCTAATTTTGTTTATCTTTTTCCTTCTTTTTTACTTTTCTGAACAGCCTTCTTGCAACTGATCTTAATGATATGGCGTGCTTAAAGATTAATCAACCCAGTCTAGAAAGTCAATCGGGTTTGGAAATAATAACACATGAAATAAGAAGTGACGAGAGTGAGTCAGAGTACGGCGATGATGAAGCCGTAGAAGAAATCGGTGAAGAATTAAGTCACTTCGAGGAAAAACCCAAACCAAATTTAAATGATACTGAGGCCGTTAATCTAGGGAATGCGGATGACGTCAAGGAAACCCGGATAAGTGTCCATATTGAACCCAATCTGAGAGAAGAACTGATCAAAATACTCATGGAGTTTAAAGACATTTTCGCATGGTCGTACGACGACATGCCCGGACTCAACACTGATCTAGTGGTTCATAGATTACCCACTGATCCGGCATATCCTCCCGTCAAGCAAAAGCTGCGGAAATTCAAGACGGAGATGAGTGTGAAGATCAAGGAGGAGGTAACCAAGCAGCTGCAGGCGAAAGTCATTCGTGTCACTCGATACCCGGAATGGTTGGCTAACGTAGTACCGGTGCCAAAGAAAGACGGAAAGATCAGGGTATGCGTGGACTATCGCAACCTCAACAAGGCAAGTCCTAAGGATAATTTCCCACTTCCCAATATCCATATCCTGATTGATAATTGCGCCGGACGCGAAATTGGATCCTTTGTGGACTGTTATGCGGGATATCATCAGATTTTGATGGATGAAGAGGACGCAGAAAAGACGGCTTTTATCACACCGCGGGGGACTTATTGCTACCGAGTGATGCCGTTTGGTTTGAAGAATGCAGGAGCAACATATATGAGGGCGATGACTACGGTATTCCATGACATGATACACAAGGAAATTGAAGTGTACGTGGATGATGTGATCATAAAATCTAGGCGTCAAGAAGACCATGTTGCTGACCTCAGGAAGTTCTTTCAAAGACTCCGAAGGTACGACATCAAGCTTAATCCGGCCAAATGCGCATTCGGAGTTCCATCAGGAAAGCTGCTAGGATTCATCGTCAGCCGACGGGGCATTGAGTTGGACCCCTCCAAAATTAAGTCCATTCAAGAGTTACCCCCGCCGAAGAATAAAACAGAGGTAATGAGTCTGTTGGGAAGGTTGAATTACATCAGTAGGTTTATTGCCCAGCTCACGGCAACCTGTGAACCCATATTCCGCCTATTGAAGAAAGACGCTGCGATAGAATGGACGGCAGAATGTCAGGAAGCGTTTGACCGGATCAAAGGGTATCTGTCAAATCCACCCGTACTAGTGCCGCCTGAGCCAGGTAGACCCCTGATTCTTTATCCGACGGTCTTGGAGAATTCGTTTGGCTGCGTACTGGGGCAGCATGATCTTACTGGCAGGAAGGAAAGGGCCATTTACTACCTCAGTAAGAAGTTCACAGTCCACGAGGTCAAGTACACTCATCTAGAAAAGACATGTTGCGCCCTGACTTGGGTAGCCCAAAAACTGAAACACTATTTGTCTTCTTACACCACTTACCTCATTTCGCGTCTGGATCCGTTGAAGTATATTTTCCATAAACCTATGCCTACAGGGAGGTTAGCAAAATGGCAAATATTACTTACGGAGTTCGACATCATATACGTGACAAGGACGGCTATGAAAGCTCAAGCCCCGGCCGATCACTTAGCCGAGAATCCCGTTGACGACGAATACGAACCTTTGAGGACGTATTTTCCAGATGAGGAAGTATTGCAGATTGAGGGGTTAGAACCAACCAAGGATCCGGGATGGAAGCTCTTCTTCGATGGAGCGGCAAACGCAAAAGGAGTCGGAGTAGGGGCTGTGCTCGTATCTGAAACAGGACATCATTATCCCGTTACTGCTCAACTGCGTTTTCATTGCACCAATAATATGGCTGAGTACGAGGCATGTATCTTGGGGTTGCGATTAGCGGTGGACACGGATGTACAGGACGTCTTGGTCTTGGGGGACTCGGACCTTCTGGTACATCAGATTCAGGGAGAATGGGAAACCAGAGATTTAAAGCTTATCCCATATCGTCAGTGTTTGCATGATTTGACCAAACGCTTTCGATCGGTAGAATTCAGGCACATCCCAAGGATGCATAATGAGGTTGCCGACGCGTTGGCTACTTTAGCATCAATGCTGCATCACCCGGACAAGGTTCGTGTCGATCCGTTACATATCCATGTCCGGAATCAACATGCTTATTGTAATGTGATAGAGGAAGAGGTGGATGGTGAGCCGTGGTTTCATGATGTCAAGGAATACCTCAGGTTAGGAGTATACCCAGAGCAAGCAACCGGAGATCAAAAGCGAGCTATTCGGCGGTTGGCGAACGGATTTTTCCTTAGTGGAGGGGTGCTGTACAAAAGAACCCCAGATTTGGGATTGTTGAGATGTATAGATGCAAGTCAAGCCACAACAGTGATGACGGATATACACTCGGGAGTTTGCGGACCACACATGAGCGGATACGTATTGGCAAAGAAGATTCTTCGAGCAGGATATTATTGGCTCACTATGGAGCGGGATTGTATAAGTTTCGTGCGAAGATGCCGTCAGTGTCAGATACACGGAGATTTGATTCATTCTCCGCCAACTGAATTACATACAATGTCAGCACCATGGCCGTTTGTCGCATGGGGTATGGATGTTATTGGACCTATTGAGCCTGCGGCTTCCAATGGTCACAGGTTCATTCCGGTAACGATTGATTATTTTACCAAGTGGGTGGAGGCCAAAACATTCAAATCAGTGACCAAGAAGGCGGTAGTGGACTTCGTACACTCCCACATCATTTGTAGGTTCGAAATCCCGAAGATGATCATTACAGATAACGGTGCAAATCTTAACAGTGGATTGATGAAAGAGGTATGTCAACAGTTCAAGATTACACACCGAAATTCCACACCGTATCGCCCAAAAGCAAACGGTGCGGTCGAGGCAACAAACAAGAACATAAAGAAGATATTGAGGAAGATGATAGAAGGGTCTAGGCAGTGGCATGAAAAGTTACCATTTGCGCTGTTGGGTTATCGCACTACCGTCCGGACTTCGGTAGGTGCAACTCCTTACTTGTTGGTATACCGGACTGAAGCAGTAATACCCGCAGAAGTTGAGATTCCATCCCTCCGAATCATCGCTGAAGCTGAGATTGACGACGACGAGTGGGTCAAAACCCGATTAGAGCAATTGAGCTTGATCGATGAAAAGAGATTGACAGCAGTATGCCACGGCCAATTGTATCAAAAGAGAATGGCGAGAGCATATAACAAGAAGGTACGTCCCAGGAGATTTGAAGTGGGACAACATGTGCTGAGGAGAGTTCTACCACATCAGGCCGAAGCGAAAGGCAAGTTCGCTCCAAATTGGCAGGGACCATTTTGTGGTGACTAGAGTATTATCCAACGGCGCTCTATGTCTGACGGATGTCGAGGGAAGATGCACCGATATGGCTATCAATTCTGATGCAGTTAAGAGATATTATGTGTAATTCTTTAACGCATTTGTCAACGTTTGGTTTCGTTTGTGTGTATTTGGCATTTTTCGGAGAATGAAATGACAGAGGCAATTTTTCTACTACCCAAACACTTCAACCTTTGTTTCCCCATTTGAGCCTTAATTATTTTTTCATATACCCTCTTTCGGAATCATCAAGGAAGATGTGTAACCGAATAGAAAAGAAACAAAGAAGTAATACAAGAAAAAGTGAACTACGTTCGACCTGATTCCTCAAGAAGGATACGTAGGCGCCACACGGCTCGGTCATAATAAAATAAAAATCAAAAAAATCCCCCAAGCAACAAAACTGGGGCAGAAGTCATTGTTTCGTTGGAAAGATAGTGTGGATTCCGAAAGTTGTAATAAGCTAACCGTTGAGGCTAAACCCCTTTCTTCAGCCTCACGCGCAGAAACCATATCAAGAACCATAAAGACCTCTCGATCAGTATTTGGAAAGTGCCAAGTCATGTGAATGAAAGCCAGGAGTGACATCCCGACCCTCGATTGAACCCAGGATGCAAGCCGAAAGGGGATAACGCTCTAGAGGGAATCTCAGGGGGGATACCCCGCCGCAGGGAAAGAAAGCATAAATGAGAGAGTCTTAACGGTGAAAACCCTCGCGGGCACCTTAAGGCGAAGGAAATTGAGAGAAGTAAAATGAGAGAGTCTTACGGTGAAAACCTTCACGGGCACCTTAAGGCGACAGGAGATGGAGAGAAATGAGAGAATCTCACTAGTGAAAACCCTTTGAAGGGCACTGTGAGGTGACAGGACGAGATGGTTACAAGATGTCTGCATGAGACAAGGTTGGGACATCCGTTTACCTCTAGCAGGACGCGGTATCGGAAAGTGATTGACATGAATAGACTGGGTAGTTTAATCTCAAAGGCGCGGCATAACATTGGATCAGGCACACATTCAGATAAGTTTTCCTATTTTTGAGTTCAGAAAAGTTTTTCTCTTCTTTTGTCATTTGCGGTCAGTATTCTTTTCTTTTCTTTCATTTTCGAAAATTGATTTTTTCAAAGCTTACTACCAAGTCTCCCAAAGCAATATATTGAAAGTGAATAGGCATGGAACGAGGCAATAAGACAGAAGTCGTTACGATAGTAAGATTGGGATGACAGGCTGAGTGGAAGGTTCGCAAGAATTATGGAGTATGATGGACACATGTGGCATGTCCGAAAGATGACTTCACGCAACAGATCACCGGCTAAAAAGAGTCGGACCAAACCAAAGAGTGGAATAAAAGGAAAGATGAGAGGTCGTTCGTGGAAAAAGCATCTTCCCAAGCAAGCGTCAACGTCGTCCTCAAAGTTCGAGAGAGGCCAAGCAGCTGAAAGAGAATGGCCTCAACAAGAGTGGCACGACCACTCACGGCATTTTTGAAACTAACAATTTTTCTTTGATTTAAAGCAGGAAAAGAGGGTCCGATGGCAGAAAAGCATACCGTCCAGAAGTTTATCGAACTGGGGCAGAAAATTTTCTCCCGTTGCGAAAATTTTCCGGAAAGCAAGACTCAGAGGATAAGGGTAGAAAGCAACGCAAGATTTCGGGAAGTATGAGCCTGGTATCATCCCCAGCAGTTATTGGAAAAAGAAAAATGGCTTCGAGATTCCCCCAGCAGTATTACATCCTATAATTTGATCAAGGAAACAAAAGCGTGAGTCCCGGAAGAGGTAGGGGAAGAAGGAAGAGAATGAGGGGTGAAGGAAACAAAGAATACTTCCTCGGCAGCATCACCCCCAGCAGGCGAGTAAACAGTTCCAAAAATATCCCCAGCAGCCAGAAGAAAAGTAATACGACCGGGGGAAAGCAATTCCAAGACAGGATAATTCAGAAGAAAAGGTGGTCCGAGAGGTAATGCAGGAACAAGGATAGGGTACAAGAGGCAAAGGAAGGTAATCAAGATAGGATGAAATCAGTGAAGTAGTAGTTGAAGTCAGGGAGCCCGCCTGGAGAATGGAGTGGCGATTTAATTTTGAAGTAGTAGTTGAAGTCAGGGAGCCCGCCTGGAGAATGGAGTGGCGATTTAATTTTGAAGTAGTAGTTGAAGTCAGGAAGCCCGCCTGAAGAATGGAGTGGCGATTTAATTTTGAAGTAGTTGAAGTCAGGGAGCCCGCCTGGAGAATGGAGTGGCGATTTAATTTTGAAATAGTTGAAGTCAGGGAGCCCGCCTGAAGAATGGAGTGGCGATTTAATTTTGAAGTAGTAGTTGAAGTCAGGGAGCCCGCCTGGAGAATGGAGTGGCGATTTAATTTTGAAGTAGTAGTTGGAGTCAGGGAGCCCGCCTGGAGAATGGAGTGGCGATCTGTTTAATTTGGTAGAGGAAAGCGGTAGAATGTAACAGAAATCTCCGGCATGAATCCAAGTTCATAAGAAGAGAAGAAGCATCAGAAGGAACGCCAAGTCAGACAGGATGGCAAGGAGCGCGACAAGATCAAGTTAAAAAGGATAGATAAGAACTTGTAGTACTCTGTAACTTAGTCTAGCTTCTTGTTTTTCGTTGCCTAGTGCGGTGTAACAAGGAAATCAGCTGAGCAGTGGTAACAACAGTAACAGCGGCAGTAGCAGTAACAGCGAGATCGCAACAGTCATGGTAGTCCCAGCTACCAGAACTTCCCGAACTACATTGACCTGATTCCCTTTTAGCCAGGGATATGTAGGAGACCTTTGAAGCAAGGTTCGGTCAAAACTTTTCCAAAATGCTTCATACGGAGTACTCGAAGGGGCAAAATCGCTTATATCCGCTCACTTATCTTTGCACGAAAACTCTGCGTGTTTACGCGCAAAGAGGGGCAGCTGTGAGCACGTGATTTTTGCCTTACTTGAGAAGTACTCCCAGAAAATTCAAAAATAAAAATAGTTTCGTGTTGGGTACGATTTTTGTGATTTTGTGTTATTTTATCTTTTGGTGTGCACGTTTATTTAAATTAAAAATACAAAAAATATATGCTAAGTTTAGCATTTTTAGTGTTTGATATCGAAGTCATGTGATTTACATTTTTAGGTGATATGTAATTGTGTACGTTAATTGTAGTAAAAAATAGCGGTGTTATAGGTTAGTATATATACATATGTGTGTATATATATATATATATATATATATATATATATATATATATATATATATATACACATACACATATAGTACATCATGAAGATCCGATCTGGGCCAAAACTTAGTCTAAAAGCCAGGCCCAAACGAATTTCTTCTAATCTAGCCCAAATACCCGTCCAAGCTTCAACCTGTGTAACACTTGATCTGGACCGTTGGATTTTATTATCCAACGGCCCAGATTAATCCTTTAATTCCAACATACACTCAGCCTATGACTTAACCAAACGACGCCGTTTGGTTTAAGTGAGGAGATCCCGATCGTTGATCAAGTTTGATCCAACGATCAGGATTTAACTTCTCCAAAACATATATAAACTCATTCCATACCCCGCCCCCCCAAGCCAGACCCCCCCTGCTTCGTCCCTCAGAAGCTCTCAAAGCCCAGTGTAACGCCGCCCTCCTCCGCCTTGCGCCGCCTGCCGGAAATCGCCTCACGGCGGTTCCGGTAGGCCAATCACCACCAAACCAATGCCAAAACCTTCCCCTCACCTCCCCCATCACGAACCCAGCCTCCACTAACCTCGAATCATGCCGGAGCTCCTCGAATCTTCATTTGAAGATTCGAGTCAAACTCGAACCAATGCCAAATCACCCCAAACTCACCCCAAACCCCCACATGGCCTCCCTCGTACCCCCGCCGGCTTTCGTTTACCTCGAATCTAATCAGAAATGCAAAAGCCCCAAATCCGAGCCCAAGAACCCTAGAAATCTAATTAGAGACTCGGGGTCCAAAATCAAGACGAATTGGGGTCTAATAGACCTTAGTGGAGATGTTTTCATTTTGAAAACATTTCGATTAAGTTCCGTTAGACTCCAAAATCCAAATGCGACCCAAATCCAAACCCCGAAATGTTGAATTTGAGTTCGTCTTATATGGTATTTCTATTTTTCCGTCTTCATACTCAATGTGTTAATCACGTGAATTGCTTGGCCTTCGTTTCCTCTTTTAATTTTCTGCTTTAACGCTTCATCTCCAAAGACCTTTATTTGGTCAATTTGTGGTTTCTGATTTGTTTAACCAAATAAGCTAGTTATAGAAGACGAACTCGCGTCGATTAGCGTCGTCAAATAGTTAACTTCGCATATGTCCGGCATTGGCCGAGATTCGTTGAAGTCACTGTTTTAACAGTTTAAATTGGTTGTCATTGCTATGTGTTGTAATTGATTAGAGGTCGTCTTCTAATTGCATAGTTTAAGTTATTTGAATCACCATACAATAATCAGCATCCCTGGATTGAGTAGGACTGTTTGATTGATCTGAAGATGAAGTTATGATTCAAATTAGCTAACTAGGGAATCAGGGTTCAACACTTAGAGTATTTGGTGCCCTGCACATGAGGCTAGTCAGTGGAATCCACTGTCACAGCAGAGCAGCCCACCAGTGCCCTGCACTTACCAATTTTTAATTATGAAACCCCATACTTAGACATGGTTTAGTGGGTTGGACAGAAGGAGGATGGGCAAGGGGCTGTCCTGCAGAATCTGGGTGTCCTAGGTGTTGTTTTGGTTATAAATAGATAGGGATTGATACCTAAAAAGGGGGGGATATTCATACAGACATTAGAGAATACCTGGAGAGCAAAAACATAGACAGTGAGACTGAAGTACCTGGAGAGCAAAAAACAATCGTAGCTAGAGAGAAAAACCTGAGGGAAAGTAGACAGCAAGGATACATTTTTGATACATACATACAAAGATACAGAGAGAACAAAAGGGAAAGAGAGGTGACTGTTTCATTGGGTTTTTCCTTTGGTTACTGTTTCGTGGTTTTGATTCAGAGGCTGAGTGTGTGGTCATTTGGTTGCCTGTTGTCTTGTGTTGGTGGTGCTGTGCCATTGCTTTAGCTGGTTCAGTAGTTAAGTGTTGTGATAGCTCTAGTATTTGCTGCTGGTTCACTTGATTGCTGCCACTGTTAGTATTTGCTATTGGTTTAGTTGAGGGCTGCCATTAGTTGTTGTTGCCGTGGTGTTCATTTGGTGCTGTTTGGTCAGTAGTGTTGTTGCTCTTGGTCGTTTGTGTTGCTGGCTGGTAGTTGTTGTTGCTGTGGTGTTCATTTGGTGCTGTTTGGTCAGTAGTGTTGTTGCTTTTGGTCGTTTGTGTTGCTGGCTGGTATGTTGTTGCTGTTGTTTCATTATTTTGTTGGTTGTTGGTCTATTTGATTGCTGGTCTATTGGTTACTGGTTTACTGTTGCTGTTACTGTTCCTGTTACTGTTGCTGCATTGCCATTGCTCACTCTTCCTTGTTCTTCCGCATTCCAGGTACACACCTCTGTTATTGTAGTTCCTTGGTCCGAAAGAATGAAGTTTGAAGCTTATGCATAAAGTCTATTGAAACATGTAGTCGCCTAAAGTTCTTATGTTTAATTACATTCTGTTATTCTCCAATTAAGCTTGTATTGCTAGTTTTGGTTATGGAAAAGTGTGGCTAGGCCAAAGATACACTGTCGTTAGATAAGCACGTAAACCTGAATTAGTCTGTTGTATCTCTATTCAATCTTCTCTGCTCGTGTGTGTAATCCCCAAATCTGTTAACGTTAGACCTTATGCTAAAAGCAAGATTAGCTAGGGAGTTGTTACTCAACGGAATGACGTAATTAGATTAAAAAGAGTCGGGGCGCATTTCATGTGACCCGACCCCAATTTTGGGCAAGAGTAAACAAAGCGTGTCAGGGAACCACAGGCGCATTTCATGTGGTGTGGTTCGTAGCAAGTTTTGAATAATTTGGAATCAACTCTTAAGTAAAATACATTGGGATGTAGTTCGCTTTAGATTTGAATTAAAGGTGCGCCTCGCCCAATAGTTACACTAATCGCATAGCCGTCATAAATGTATATATAAAATACTTAGATTTTGAGATGCGTTGTTTCTTGACGAATATCACGCCTTTCTCAACAGTGTAAATAAGTAGTCGATCCGGGCGCATATTTTAGTTCTATCTTCTTAAATACGGGTGTGCATTTCATGCGACCCAAATCCAAACCCCGAAATGTTGAATAAGAATATGTCGAGGATCCGGGTGCATTTCATGTGACGTGATTCGAAAGCATATTTTTAAGCAACTTTCTCTTTCGTAAATCATAACCAATAATAAAAGCGGTAAAGGGATATTAACTTGCACTAAGTACATAATTGTAAAAAGCGGATAGATAAGCCAAACACGACAGTTGAGCGACCGTGCTAGAACCACGGAATTCGGGAATGCCTAATACCTTCTCCCGGGTTAATAGAATTCATTATCCAGATTTCCGGTTCGCGGACCGTTAAATAGAGTCATTCTTTTCCTCGATTCGGGATTTAACCGGTGACTTGGGACACCATAAATCTCCCAAGTGGCGACTCTGAAATAATTGAAATAAATCCCATCTCGATTGTCCTTTAATTGGAAAAACTCTTTGCATCCTCGCGGGTGCGGAAAAAAGAGGTGTGACAGGGGGTCAAAAAGAAATTGGCTCAAGAAAAGGACACTCTCAAGGCTCGGATCTGGCGAATCAGAAAAAAAGCCAACAACCAACCAAGAAGCCGAGCTGATCAAAGGTTGATTAATGAGCTGAACCAACGGCTCAAAGAAAGCCAAGAAAAGTTGGAGATGTTCGAGGCTAGCAAGGAAAGAATGCAGGCTAGATGGGCAAGAGGTGCAGCAGAACGAATAGAGTACTTGCGACAGATAAAAAGGGACTATGAAGGGAGCATTTGCGCATTAAGAGAAACAATATCCACCTTGGAAGAACATCATTCCCGACACACAAGAAGCTTCCAGACCGATAGGAAATATTGTCATAACATGATGGCCCAAATGGAGAAGCAGATGCAGACGCTTCAAAATCAACTCTTCCACAACGCTCAGGAGCTAGGAATGAAAACTCAACAAATTGAGCGAATGCTTATCAAAAGAGATAGGGTCTGAAGGAGAATTAAAGAGATTGGGCATTACGTCATGATGAGGTGCCTAGCATGTGAGCAAATGCCCCGACCTAACCTCTTCGCTGCAGTCATGGGTTATGTCCATCAAATCATGGATGAATTGAGAAGCTTACAAAGGGAACTCGCGCCAACGCCCGCGGAAAGGCCGAATGATGCCTCGCGGGCACCAAAACTCAAAGCCCTAATGTACCCTTAGCCCAAATCTTTTGCTGGTCTAGTCTATCGTCTTCATATTGTATGGTTGGTTTGTAATCTTGTCAATAAATAAAAAAGGTTTCTGAAATTTTGTGTTTCATTTTGTTTAAACACGAACTACACTAGGGTCTGATTCCTGCGGGGACATGATACGTAGGTAACCTACATAAGATTCGATCACTGTTTATAGTTAAAAAATGGGAAAATAAATAAAAGAAGTGAGAGAAATAATGGATAGGCATAAATGATAAGGCGGGATGACGCATGTGGTTTGAGAAAAAGCATAATAGAAATGGTTCATTGCATAAGGACATTTGCATCCCCAATGTGCTTTTACTATATCTGTTAAAATTTTAACACTAACAAGTTTGTTGTTTTTTTAATTCAGTTAGTGTTAGAGTGTACTGGCATCACACAGATATCACACAAGATCGAAAGGACCTATACCTAAAAGTATGACTGGGTCAGATCACAGTAGTGAGTCAGAAAAAGCAATGAGTCAGATGCTCAAAGAAGCTTTAGAAAAAATGGAACAAATGCAGTTAAAAATGAGCGAAATGCAGACGGCGCTGGCCAGAGCACAAAAGGGTCCTGAAGTATCCACTCCTCCTACCTTCCCCCCAGTATTCACCCCAGAATACCTTTCTCTCGGTCCCTCAACAAGAATCCCGGACCTTCATTACCACCAGGGAAGGGATGCTTACTACCACCAGCTCCACCACAAAATCAAAACCCTCCTCTACCAAAGGGTCTTGTCTTTGTGGCACCTCCCCCAGCTCCATTGCATAGATCATCAAGTGAGCCATTATTTCAGGTTCACGACAATCTGTATTACCCCCCGGAACCCACGTTCAGGGCACCCGAACTATCCACCTATACTCCTCCTTTTGATATCCTAGTGGAAAATCCGGCCAAGAGCTCAAAACAAGATGAGATGATAGGGAAAGTCAAGAGCCTGGAGCAGTCCTTCAGGAACATGCATGGAATGGGGAATCAAGTTAGCGTGGCCTATAAAGACTTATGCCCTTTCCCCGACGTACAACTGCTAGCTGGGTTCAAAATGCCCAAATTTGATCTGTATGAAGGGCACGGTGATCCCATGTCTCATCTGCGAGGATTTTGCAGCAAGATGAGGGGGGCAGGCGGAAAAGATGAGCTACTGATAGCTTATTTTGGATAAAGTTTGAGCGGGTTTGCCTTAGAATGGTACACAAGGCAGGATCCAAGTAGATGGTATACTTGTGATGATTTGGCGCAAGCATTCGCCGGGCACTTTCAATATAATCTGGAGATAGTTCCTGATCGTCTCACACTATTGAAGCTGGAGAAGAAACCAGGGGAGAGTTTCCGGGAATTTGGATTTCGCTGGAGAGAACGGGCGGCTAGAATTGATCCTCCTATGAGAGAGGGGGAGATGGTAGATTACTTTCTACAAACTCTCGAGCCGACCTACTTCGGTCATTTGGTGACATCAGTGGGAAAATCCTTCAATGAAGTAGTCAAAATGGGAGGCATGATAGAAGAAGGTCTCAAGACCAAGAAAATCTTGAGTTATTCAACGATTAAGGTGACCACACAGGCTATTCAAAGCGGCATAGGAGGTGCGCTCAGAAAGAAGAAAAGAGAGGATGTCACAATGATAGAGGCTGGTAATTGGTCCCAATCCAAAGATCCTTCCCCTCGTCACCAATTCAGACCCCCTCACCCAAATTACCCCCACATTCCGAATTATCCTCCACCATCCTATTACCCCCCTCAAGAACCACCTTTTTCCGTACACCAGGCACAGACATACAATCAACCACCGGTTCGTCCACAATGGCACGCACCGGTTCCCCAACATACATATGTACCTCCTCAAAACAACTATCCACCACAAAACACATACCCACCACCCCAAAATGTTTATCCTCCACCAAAGGCCTACAGGAACCCTACAGGAACAGGTTTTCATGGAAATCCAGCTTCCAGAAATGACAGGGTACAAAGGCAAAGAGCCTTTACCGAATTAGGAGAAACCTACACCGCCTTATTCCACAAATTAAGGCAGGTAGGTTTGTTAAATCCTGTCGAGCCTAGGGTACAAAACCCCCCGCCCCAGAATTTGGACCAATCAAAGAGTTGTGAGTACTGTTCGGGGATGTTAGGACATGAAACCGAAAGGTGTTGGAGATTGAAACATGCAGTGCAAGATTTCATTGACACACGCAAAATCAAGGTTCAAACACCCAAAGCGCCCAACATTAATCAAAACCCATTGTCGGCGCATCACGAGACCCAAATGATTGAGTTCATGCATGAGGGAGGAGAGACGAAGAAGCCATCACAGACAGTGATGATGATCCGAGCTGTTCCGAAAGATAAAATGGCAGGTAAGAAAGGAGTGATAGGTGAGGAGAAGTTAGAGGGTAAATCTACAGTGATAGTGGAAGAGAATGCAGCCGTTGCTCTGGAGAAATCAGGATCTACCAAAATGGTAGTGTCAGGGGCGCCATTCGCACCCGTGTTCATGGTAAAAGGAGTTTGCCGAGAGTCGATCATTGTCAAACCGGTAGTTCAATTGCCGATAATTAGCAATAAGGAGGTGCCTTGGAGATATGAGAAAGCAGCAGTGATATAACGGGGCAAGCAGTTGGAAGAGAACGTATGTGAGACTCAGGGATTGACTCGTTCAGGGAGATGTTTTGCTTCCTCCGAGTTAAGAAAGCCCAACTCAACAACAACAAAGAAGCCAGTGATGGATGAAGAAGCCGAGGAATTTTTGAAGAAAATGAAGGCCCAAGATTACTCCATTCTGGAGCAATTGAGGAAGACTCTGGCTCAAATTTCACTACTGTCTTTGTTGATCCATTCCAATGACCATTGCCAGGCGTTGATGAAAATCCTGAACGAAGTCCACGTTCCGGACAAAATTTCAGTAAATCACTTAGAGAAGATGGTGCAAAAAATCTTCGAAGTGAATCGGGTGACCTTTTCTGATAATGAGTTACCGATAGAGGGCACAGAACACAACAAAGCCCTATATCTAACGGTGAAGTGTGAAGACTCATTGGTCACCCGAGTATTGGTTGATAATGGATCCAGTGCCAACATCTGTACCTTGGATGCTTTGAACAAGTTGAAAGTTGATCACAACCGGATTCATAAGAACAACGTCTGCGTCCGAGGTTTCGACGGAAATGGTACCAACACGGTAGGTGACATCATACTAGAGTTAACCATTGGTCCAGTTGAGTTCACCATGGAATTCCAGGTGGTCGACGTGACAGTATCCTACAATCTCCTACTTGGGCGACCTTGGATCCATGCTGCCAAAGCGGTGCCTTCCACATTACACCAGATGGTGAAATTCGAATGGGACAGGCAGGAGATAGTTGTATACGGAGCTGATGGCACAAGCCTTGGAGGAGATGATATTGTGCCATTTATAGAAACGAAAGATGACAAAGGACCATGGGTGTACCAAATCTTCGACGGGGTTCCAGCTACAGAAATTTCTGAAGGATAGAACCTTCCACTCCACGGCATAGCTCCCACAACTGTCATGACAATCTCAGAAATGCTGGGAAATGGGTTTGTGCCAGGAAAGGGCCTGAGGGTAGAGCTTCAGGGTATTGTTGAGCCTGTATCTTTGCCCAAAAATTCAGGGACATTTGGATTGGGGTTCAAACCCATTGCGGAGGATATACAATGAGCCAGGAGAATGAAAAAGAGAGTTTGGGTTCTCCCCATACCAGTTCCACGTCTGTCCAAATCTTTCATCAAAGCAAGGGCCAAGAAATCAGCGGTTCCAAAAATCCAAGGACCATTGATCGGTATAGACGGGGATTTAGAACGGACATTCGAAAAAATGTTTGTTGATGTCCATATGTTAGAAGCTGGAGAGGGTTCCAGCAAAGCGAACATACAATTTGTGGGGCGTAAAGCCAAAATCAACAACTGGGTGGCCACTCCTCTTCCCACTCGAAGGGAGTCTTGGTAGTCGGCTTTGGATTTCCTTTCTTGTTTCCTGGGTTAGCCCAGAATTGTAATCCTTTTGTTTTGTTTGTATTTTTCTACAAGTGTGAAACTATTTTATTCCGCATTTTTCTTAATAAGAACGAAAGTTTTCTTTCTTTTTCTGGTTTTAATTTTTATTTCTTCTTTTCTGAACAGTTGTTCTTTTACTGGTCCTTATGACATGAAATGCACAACGGATCCTCGACCTAGTCTAAATAATCAATCCAAGTCCAACTTAATTGAACCAGAGTTTGAGTTAAATAATGAATCTGAATGCGAAGAGGATGAGGACTTTGAGGAAATAAGCAGGGAATTGTGCCAATTCGAAGAGAAATTGAAGCCCAATCTAAATGAAACTGAAGCGGTCAATCTAGGGAGTACAGATGATGTTAGGGAAACAAAAATCAGCATCCATATTGAGCCAAGTACTAGGGAAGAACTAATCAAAACCCTCATTGAATTCAAAGATGTTTTTGCGTGGCCATATGATGACATGCCAGGATTGAGCACCGATTTAGTGGTTCACAAATTGCCCACTGACCCGGCATACCCTCCTATCAAGCAAAAACTGAGGAAGTTTAAAACAGATATTAGTGTCAAGATTAAGGAAGAAGTAACTAAGCAGTTACAAGCCAAAGTTATTCGCGTCACTCGATATCCCGATTGGTTGGCCAATGTGGTACCAGTATCGAAGAAGGATGGAAAGATCAGGGTGTGTGTTGATTACCTCAATCTCAACAAAGCAAGCCCTAAGGATAATTTTCCATTGCCCAACATCCATATCTTGATTGATAATTGCACGGGGCGCGAGATCGGATCCTTCGTGGATTGCTATGCAGGATATCATCAGATCTTGATGGATGAAGAAGATGCAGAAAAGACAGCTTTCATTACGCCATGGGGAACTTATTGCTACAGAGTAATGCCATTCGGTTTGAAGAACGCTGTGGCAACGTACATGAGAGCAATGACCATTGTGTTCCATGACATGATACACAAAGAGATTGAAGTGTACGTGGACGATGTGATCATAAAGTCTAGGCGGCAAGAGGACCATATAACGGACCTAAGGAAGTTCTTCCAAAGACTTCGAAGGTATGATATCAAACTCAACCCGGCCAAGTGTACTTTTGGGGTTCCATCAGGAAAGTTGTTGGGATTCATCGTTAGTCGACGAGGCATTGAATTGGACCCATCCAAGATCAAATCCATCCAGGACTTGCCACCACCGAAGAATAAAACAGAGGTAATGAGTCTATTGGGAAGAGTGAATTACATCAGCAGATTCATTGCTCAACTCACGGCAACCTATGAGCCTATATTTCGGCTGTTGAAGAAAGATGCTGCGGTAGAATGGACGACGGAATGTCAGGAAGCCTTTGACCAAATCAAGGGGTATCTATCAAATCCACCAGTGTTAGTTCCACCCGAACCTGGAAGACCATTTATTCTTTATCTAACGGTGCTGGAAAATTCATTTGGATACGTACTGGGGCAACATGACAGTACAGGGAGAAAAAAGCAAGCCATTTACTATCTCAGCAAGAATTTACAGTATATGAGGTTAAGTATACTCAGCTAGAGAAGACATGTTGCGCCCTTACTTGGGTAGCCCAAAAGTTGAAACATTATTTATCTTCATATACTACCTATCTCATTTCATGCTTGGACACATTGAAATATATCTTCCAAAAGCCTATGCCCACAGGAAGGCTAGCAAAGTGGCAGATATTACTCACGGAGTTTGATATCGTCTATGTGACGAGGACGGCCATGAAGGCCCAAGCGTTGCGACTCTGAATTAATTGAATAAATTCCGTTTCGATTGTCCTTTAATTGAAAAAGGTCCCTCGCGCCCTCGCGGGCCTGTGGAAAAAGGAGGTGTGACATGTGTCATACTTGCAGGAAGGGCACCTACCACACCACAAAAAAGAAGCCAGAAAGCTTCGCACACAGGCAACAAGATACTACCTGATGAACAATGATCTCTACAAAAGAACTTTTGGAGGACCCCTGGCTAAGTGCCTAGGACCTAACCAGACGACGCTGGTGCTGGAAGAGGTCCATGAGGGTCATTGCAGGGCCCATACGGGAAATCGAGCACTCATACGGTGCCTAATATGGGCCGGATACTATTGGCCTACCATGAAAAAGGACGCGGCAGAATACGTCAGGCGATGCGAAAAATGCCAAAAATTCGCCCCCATGATACATCATCCAGGAGAGCCTCTCCACTTGGTCACATCCCCATGGCCCTTCATCAAATAGGAATGGACATAGTCGAGACCGCTACCTGTCGAACGAGGAAAGGTACGCTTTTTATTAGTTTTAACTGACTACTTTTCTAAGTGGGTAGAAGTAGGTGCGTACGCTCAGATCCGCGAGCAAGAAGTCACAGCCTTCATCTGGAAAAACATCATATGTTGCTTCGGCATCCCCAAAGAGATAACGTGTGACAACTGACGACAATTCATAGGACAAAAGACAACCGACTTTTCCGACAAATGGCGCATCAAAAGAATACTCTCAACGACGTATCATCCAGTCGCCAACGGTCAAGTAGAGTCATCCAACATGACCATATTAAACATCCTGAAGAAAAAACTCGAAGACGCCAAGGGATTGTGGCCCGAAT
The DNA here is from genome assembly GCA_032618575.1 of Nicotiana noctiflora. Lineage (NCBI taxonomy): Eukaryota > Viridiplantae > Streptophyta > Magnoliopsida > Solanales > Solanaceae > Nicotiana > Nicotiana noctiflora. The sequence goes on along the minus strand of JASVEL010004754.1, from coordinate 118,293 downwards.
TGCTACCAAAAGTATTGTGGGCACATAGGACCACCCCAAATCCTCCACCGGAGAGACTCCTTACTCATTAGTCTACGGGACCGACGCCATCATACCAGTCGAAGTCGGCGAACCAAGTCTCAGGTACTCACACACAAGCGAAGATGAGAACAACGCGAGCCGAAGAAAGAAAAGAAATGGCCCACATCAAGTTAGTGGCCCAAAAACAACAGGTCGAGAGATACAATAACAAAATGACGAAAATTCGTCCGCTCAAGACAGGCGACTATGTGCTAAAAGCCAAAACACTGGCATCCAAAGATCCCAACGAAGGGAAGCTAGGCACCAATTGGGACGGGCCCTACAAAATCATCGCGGCAGCAGACAAAGTCTCCTTCAATTTAGAAACCATGGACGGAAAGATACTCCAAAACAACTAGAACATCTCACACCTCAAACGTTTCCACTTCTAAAAGGCATCCCCCAAGCCGTACTCTTTTTCCCTCATCCGAGTTTTGTCCCAATTGGGTTTTCTCGGAGAGGTTTTTAATGAGGCGACGAAGGAGATGCCCGAAATTGTTTACAAGGTTATTTTGATACACCAAGCGTACCACCAACCGACACATATGGTGCATCACAGGGACTAGGGCTACAGCCATAATGTATACAGGGCTACGGCCATAATGTGTAAAAGGCTACGGCCATCTCCAATATGTAAAAGGCTACGGCCATCTCCAATGAATAAAAGGCTACGACCATCTCCAATGAATGAAAGACTACGACCATCTCCAATGAATGAAAGGCTACGACCATCTCCAATGAATGAAAGGCTACGACCATCTCCAATGAATGAAAGGCTACGACCATCTCCAATAAATGAATGGTTACGACCACCTCCAACAAAAGGAGAGGCTACGGCCTACTCCAGTTAAAACAGAAGGCTAAGGCCTTAACAACAAAAGGAGAGGCTACGGCCTTCTATAGTTTAAAACAAGAGGCTAAGGTCTTAACAACAAAAGGAGAGGCTACAGCCTCCTCCAGTTAAAACAAGAGGCTACGACCTTAACAACGAAAGGAGAGGCTACGACCTCCTCCAGTTAAAACAAGAGGCTAAGGCCTTAACAACAAAAGGAGAGGCTACGACCTTCTCCAGTTTAAACAAAAGGCTAAGGCCTTATCAACAAAAGGAGAGGCTACAACCTTCTCCAGTTTAAACAAAAGGCTAAGGCCTTAACAACAAAATTAGAGGCTACGGCCTTCTCCAGTTTAAACAAAAGGCTAAGGCCTTAACAACAAAAGGAGAGGATACGACCTTCTCCAGTTTAAAAAGGCTAAGACCTCGAGAGGAGAGGCTACGACCTCCTCCAGTTAAAACAGAAGGCTAAGGCCTTAACAATAAAAGGAGAGGCTACGGCCTTCTCCATTTTAAACAAAAGGTTAAGACCTTAACAACGAGAGGAGAGGCTACAACCTCCTCCAGTTAAAATAGAAGGCTAAGGCCTTAACAACAAAAGGAGAGGCTACGGCCTTCTCCAGTTTAAACAAAAGGCAAAGACCTTAACAATGAGAGGAGAAGCTACGGCCTCCTCCAGTTAAAACCAAAGGCTAAGTGCCTTCGACGTTAAAGTATAGGTTCGACCTCATCCGATCCAGGACTCAGGCTAAGTGCCTTCGCCATAAAAATTTATATAAGTTTGACTTCGCTCGAACTATGACTCGGGCAAAGTGCCCTCGCCATAAAAGTCTATATAAGTTCGACCTCACTCCAACTAAGACTTAGGCTAAGTGCCTTCGACATCAAGGTATAAGTTCGACCTCGCCCGAACAAAGACTCAGGCTAAGTGACTTCGACATCAAGGTATAGGTTCGACCTCGTCCAATGCGGGACTCAGGCTAAGTGCCTTCTCCATAAGAACTTGTATAAGTTCGACCTCGCTCAAATAGAGGGCTACGCCCCGAACAGTACGAAAATAAAAACAAAGGAAGGATAATAAATTACTTTGGAGAAGTTGATAAAAGTTTCTTTATTGAATACGATTACGAAGCTACAAGGGAATACAAATTACAAATATATACAAGTCTTATCTAACTACCAAGACCCCTGTTGCCTCCTTACGCTCCAGCTTTGCCATCCTCACCCTCGTCCTGGAACATCCTCTCGATCCAGGACCCGGTGCCCAGCTGGTCCGCCTTTGCGAAGGAGCTGCCCGTCTAAACTGGAGAATGAGGGTCGTACCCACAGGCTTCACGAGCTACGCTAACCAGGCAGCGTTGATCATCAACTTCCGCATCGGTGGCTCTGCCAGCAGCCAGCAGTTCCTCGAACATGGTCTGCCTCACCTCGGCATACACAAGCATGTCCTGGGCTTCACGAGACGAGTTGCCAACTGGGGCAACGACCTCCACTTGCTAAGGGATCACCACACTAGCCGAAACTGCCTGAAGCTCATCCAACAGGGCATCAACCTTGGCACGTATCTCGGCCGCCTCCATCATCGCTACTCGATCGATATCCAGTCCCCCTCCCGCTGCTGGAGAAGATCCTCCAGTTCAGCGTTCTGGGTTACGGCGGCCATCAGGTCCGTGTCCGCCTTTTCGAGTTGGGCCGTCCGCTTGTGCAGCTGTTCCTCCATCGCCTGCAGGCTCTCGCGGAAGACTCGGAAGTCAAGGTCTTGGGTATAGCAGTCCGCAAGCATCTTGTGCTTGGCTAGGGCCTCTTTATACTTCTTCGACGCCTTCCGAAGCATATCAATCTTCTTCTGATCCCTCCGGCTCCGCTCGACCTCCAAATTAAGGGTCTGAAAAGAAAGAAAGAAAACAAGTCAAAACCTTGAAAGAAAGGAAAGCAAAATGACACAATGTCCGAGTCATACCTGTAGAGCGGCACCGGCAACTCGACGAGATAAGTCTCTGTCGCTCACCGTCTTCAAAGACTCTGCCTCAGCAGCCCCACACAAAAGGGACATGTCCGTCGCGGCCTGCTCACTCTTCAGCAGCAGGTTATATCCCGTAGGGATCATTATCCGACGGCTGCGGCCCGTCTCACTCATGCTCCTGCGGGCATGCTCCCGCTGTGGCACGTCCGCAGGTTCAGAGGCTACCTCAACACCCTCCAGCCACTGCGCGCCCACAGGCTCGGAGGTCGGCTCACCGCCAGTTCCCCCCCTCCCCCGTCTACGACCTCACCGGCGATAGCCGGAGCACTTTTGTTCTCGACACATGGAGGAGTAGCGTCCACCACGGCCACCCTCAGAAGTGTAGCCCTCTCCGACCGGATGGCGTCAGCCATAAAGACCAGTCTCGAATTAGGGCGGCGAGTTACCACCTCCCTTTGTTCTACTGCCACTCCCTTTCCAAGGAGCAACATACGTCTCTTCCGCTCCAACTGTTCATCATCCGAAGGAGCGCCCTCCTCAACAGCAGGGGACGAAGGCGCAACGTTTGCCTCGGGTGCCAGGTCAACGACCGGCTCGGGCGCAGAATGAGAAGGTCCGGGAATGTTGGCTAAAACAGACTCCCGGACGACATGGTAATGTTTCGAACGGTCGGCCTCGGCAACTTCGTCACCGGGCGCTACTACTTTCGCTCGGCCCACTTCAGGCTGAGCAGTCTCGAGGGAACCTTCCCTTACAATGAACACAAGTTCGGTTTTCGATTGTGGGGAACTGGCGACACGATATCTCCGTCTCCGCGATACGTTCCGAGCTTAAAAACAAGTAAACAGAGTGTCAGACATAACGACACCTAAATAAGTGGCGAAGTCGATGAATTAAAACCATACCTGGAAGGCCGTATTTAAGGGTGAAGGCGTCCCATGTCCTACACTCTTTAGCGTAGGGGATCAGTCGTCTCACCCATGCCCTTTTATCACGCACAGACTGAGGCGTGCGTGCCCTCACTGCATACACAGAAAATAGAAAGCGTCAACATCTGAAAACGGCGGAAAGCCGATCAAACGTAAAGGCGCTAAATACATAAGTTGATACTTACAATTATCATTCCACGCCTCCGGAAACTCGGCCGTGTCCGCCACCAGGTCCGAGGTACGGATAAAGAAATATTTCACCCAAAACTGGCGGTGGGGCTTATCGTCCGCCTCGACGACTAAGCCCTTCGTCCCGCGATTCTTTAGCTGCAACATTTTTCCCCTCAAAAAGCCGAGGCTGTCTCTCCGCATACGTTGTTAGTATCCAGCAGATCTTCCATGTGTACGGTGTGAGCTGGGCCGGGCAAATGTTGTAAAATTGACATAATTCCTCCGCCAGCAGATAGATTGGGAGTCCACATCCCATTATGAACGGGTACTAGAAGGCGCCGAACCCCGTCCTGTGGACGTAGACCAGGTCCCTCCCAGCCATATGCATCACCATCGCCTCCGGTATCCGGCAAGCCACCCGGAGGTCATGAAGAAGAGTCACAGTATATATGGATCTCTCCCATTTGGGGGTCTCCGCCGACATTAAAAAATCCCTTCGAACATGCAGTTCGCGAGGGAGGAGGTTTTCCACAGTCAAAGGGACAAGAGGCTTATGAACCTTCTTGCTACCCTTTGACTGTCGAGAGGCTCCAGAAGCAGCATTACCCTCTTCCGGTTCCCGGCGACGGTTACTCTTAGCCATTTCTTGCAGTATTGTTGTATATAGTAAGAAGACAGTAACAATAGCACAAGGAACAGTGGAATATGTCGCAAGTTATATGGAAACAAAAAGGCTATGAGCAAAAGATTCCTGATGATCTAAAAAGTGGAAAGCCTTGAAACTGCCCTCTATTGATAATGAGTCTTTGCGCGAAATTCGAAGAGTTTTTGCACCGGAAAAGAAGCGGGAAACCGAAACGTCAAATCATCTTTATGACCTACATTGAAAAAATAGTACTTATGACACACGTCGTCAGCAGGCGACGTTTCAGAAGAACGTGCCATGTGTACGCGTGTATACAGACCCGATATGGACCGACCTTATCCGCCCATTGCAGATGTGCTTCGAACACATCTCCAATAGATGGAGGGACTATCTGTATGGGGGCAAATCGGATATAAAATAAGGCAAGTATGTACATACGCACGGCCGACTCAGATGTAATGCAGTCCGGGGCCGCCTCCTTACGAGGCCGATGACATTTGGAGACGCCATCCCGTATGGCCACATGTCGAGAAGGATATGCCCCCGTCCATAGCGACGCGTCGACAAGCCAGTCCAGGTGGACGTCCCCGACTACCCTTTCCTTGTACTTTCGCTGTAATAGTAGTATCCTCAGGGCGATGTAATATGTTGGCGAGGGGACCGCTCCTCTATATAAAGGAGGGTCCCCCTCATTTGTAAAAAAAATATTATTGATTATTAATAATACAACTCTCTCTCTCTCTACCATTTTTCTCTCTACTGTTATCATTCTACTGCTCATTTTATTCTTTATACTTGATTATACTTCATCATATTTTCATAAGGATAACATATATACAAATCCAACGATCGATCTTCAACATATATTACCATTGATTCCGATTGACCCTTCATTTATATTGATTGATTTGCTCAAGAGTGTTCAACAACTTTTGAGCCAAATAGTATTTAACTTATTCAATTATTTTTTGGATTCAACGTTCACAGCAAGAAGAGATGAGCAAAAATTCAGTATGTATAAAGTTAACGGGAATTAAATTTACAAATATCTTAATCTATAACTGTTGATTGCAACAACTGTTTTGAAACAATGACCCAATCGTAACCCATAATCTCATTCCTAGAACTACATGTAACTCAATTGATTTACATGCCATACTCTAACTTAGTCGACTCTTAATATTAGGAGTTACATAATAAAACAACAAAGAAAATCAAATTCATTATAGACTAGATTTGTTATTTAAATCGCACGCTATAACAGCTAAACGAATGCATATCAGACAAGCAATTGAATATGAATGCATGAAGTCAAGAATGCCTACAGCAGGTTTTTCATTTTTCTCATTAACACTTTCAAGAGAAATACAAGGAGGATTTCAACATACCCAGGAGCAACTCAAGAACTGAAACTTTTGACAAATCAGAAAAATTGAAACCACACATAACTTAGCTAGTTTTGAAACTTGTCAAACCATAAACTTATTGTTCGAGTCCTAGTTTTTCAAGAACGCAAATGCAAGTATAAAGAGAATAAAGAAAACAGGTCTAGCTCTGTGTTACGGAGAGTAGACATGCACACGAATCAAACTCAAAAGTTGTAGCCTTGAACCTTCAATCCATCTTGCATACAAGATCCATACTATGGCAGATTTAAAACCTTATCTAATATGCCTTTAAGAATCCATAAAACATCCTAAATCATCCACATTTAAACAGTTTCAAATCCAGACCTTAAAATAGACCTCAAAGCATGATGAGTTCCCCAAATGAATACATTTAAGAGGTCAGACTAAATGGACACCAATCCAATTATCAAATAGCATACGGTGTTCAGAATTTTAGTTTTTTAATTATACATTCAGAGCTCAATCCCCCAGACATCAAACACTTCCACCTCTTGAATCGAGTTCATGGGCATCGTGTGGCGACGGAAAATGTTCCCGGTCCGCTAACATTCATTGAAGCCCTTCACCCATAGGTACGCGTCTCTGAACACTATTGGCCAAAAGAATCCGGCCTCAAACACTTTAGCAGCTATCCTGACCCCTCCAAAATATCTTCCATACGTTGATGCATGACAAGCCTGCAAAATAGAAGATTGTTCTATCTTAGGGACACACATCCGGATCATATTGTCAACACATATTCTAAACAAATAGGGCTCGTCCCAATAATACATGCGACTATCACGATAAACTATTTTCTTTGGACAGATGAAAGGTCGTGAGGAACTATACCACTGGCCAGGTAATTAGCAAAGTCTGCATACCATGGCGCTTCCTCAAGATTAATAGCGAGCAACTGCTCATTTGGAAAGATTTCCACAATCTCTTCGACCTCGATTGCTTTTTCAGCTCCTTCAAGTCGTGATAGATGATCAGTGACTTGATTTTATGTGCCATTACAATTACGAATTTCGAGATCGAATTATTGCAATAGCAGCACCCAACGAATTAGGAACGAATTAGACTCCTTTTTCTCAATTAGGTACCTGAGAGTTGCGTGGTCAGTATATATGATTACCTTGGAACCAATCAGATATGATCGGAACTTGTCCAAAAAAAAAAAACAACACCACGGCCAACATCTCTTTCTCAATCATAGTGTAATTTAGCTTGGCTCCACTCAGTGCTCTACTAGCATAGCATATTAGATGCATCAGCTTATCTTTTCGCTATCCCAGCACTGCCCCCACTGCGTAGTCACTAACGTCACACATGAGTTCAAGCGGTTGCTCCCACTCGGGGGCAACTATGATAGGTGCTAGCTATGACTAGCCTCTTTTTCAGCTCCTCAAATTCTACCCTGCAATTATCAAAAAATAAGAAAGGGTGATCTTTTTCTAACAACTTACAGAGAGGGTTGGCGATCTTGGAGAAGTCCTTTATGAATAGCCGATAGAAACCGGCATGCCCGAGGAAGCTTCTGATTGCTTTGACTGAGGTTGGATGGGGTAGCTTTGCTATCACATCTACCTTAGCACGATCCACCTCAATTCCTTTGCTTGACACCTGGTGTCCCAAGATTATGCCCTCTTGTACTATAAAATGACACTTCTCCCAATTCAGAACCACATTAGTCTCGATACACCGCTTTGGCACACGAGTTATATTTATTAGGCACTCATCAAATGAGTTCCCCACCACTGAGAAGTCATCCATGAACACCTTTATTATATCCTCTATCATGTCAGTGAATATGGCTATCATGCACCGTTGGAATATGGCGGGTGCATTGCATAGGCCAAAGGGCGTCCTCCGAAAGATATAAATGTCATACGAGCGAGTGAAAGAGGTCTTCTCTTTGTCCTCCGATGCAATGGAGATTTGTTTGTACCCGGAGTAGCCATCCAGAAAATAGAAATGTGACCTCCCTGCCAATCTGTCTAAAATCTGTTCAATGAAAGCAAGTGGGAAGTGGTCTTTCCGGGTGGCTAGATTTAACTTCCGATGGTCCATACAAATTCTCCAACCCATGACGATTTTTGTAGAGATCAATTTATTTTTATCATTCTTGACTACCATCATGCCACCCTTTTTAGGAACACATTAAACGGGGCTAACCCAGCTGCTGTCAGAGATTGGGAAAATGATTTTCGCATCTAACCACTTGATTAATTCTTTCTTCACCACTACATTCATATTGGGGTTCAACCTTCTTTGGTGTTCCCTGGAAGGTTTGTGTCCCACTTCCAGTAGAATTTTGTGCATACAGTAGGCGGGACTGATCCCCTTTATGTCTGCCATGGTCCACCCAATGGCAGTCTTGCACTCCTTAAGTACCTACAATAGTTGTTGAGCCTGCACATCTAACAAACTACCTGAGATGGGCGGGCAATGGCTTTAATTCCAGCTTTGGTGGTTCTTCGATGGATGGCTTGGCTGGAGGAGATTCTCAATTTTCCAAGTGCAAGGGCTCAAACTCTAGGGGTTTATCCCAGAACCATCTACCTTCTAACGCCAACACCTATTCCTCCATCTCTTCTCCATTTACCTCATCCAAATTCATTTGACATGCAACAAGGGGGTCCTTAATAGTCAGTCTTTCACCACCAGTCTCTACAATTACATCCACGGCATCAATAAGAGATCAATTGGAGAATTCACTTGGTCGCCTCATAGATTTTTGCACATTGAATGTTATTTGTTTATCGTTTACTCTCATCTTGAGCTCCCTAGTCTCACAATCAATTAGATCTTTCTCTGTGGCCAGGAACGGTCTTCCTAAAATTGTGGGAATCTCTTCATCCACCTTACAGTCTTGGATCACAAAATCTACTGGGAACACAAATTTCCCTACCTAAATCAGTACATCGTCTAGGATTCTAGAGGGTCATTTCACAGTCCTGTCAGCAAGCTGCAACACCATAGAGGTGGGTCTATCTCTTCCAATGCCCAACCTCTTATAAATTGCTAGGGTCATAACATTGATGATGGCGGATAGATCATACAGTGCCTTAGAAAAAGCAAAATTACCAATAGTGCACGGAATTGTAAAGCTCCCTGAATCAAACAGCTTTTCCACAATTGGTATAGTCACCACTACACTACAAGTCTGAGTAAGAGTAACTATGGCCAAGTCTTGAAAGTCAAACTTCTGGGACATCAAGTCCGTCATCATTTTCGCATACCCATGCATCTCCTTCAAAACTTTGATCAATGGTATATTTACCTTGATTTGCTTCAGCATGTCAAAGAACTTCTTGTATTGCTCCTCATTTTTGTACTTAGCCAGTCTCTGGGAAAGGTGTAGGGGTCTCTTCTTCCCAATCAATTAGAATGGATCTTTTCCAGCTGCTACATCAACTACTGGCTCCTGGACAGTTTCACCTTCCTTCTCGGTCTCATTCCGCATGCTATTTTCTTCTTGAGAAGGCTAGATTGTCACCTTTGTCAGTTTCGTTGATTCATCCAGTTTGATGGGCACTGGTATGTGTGTCTCAGTCTATTTATCTTCTCGAGCCCTTTCTTGGTTTTCATCCAGATCTCTGCCATTACGTAGACTCACCGCCATTATCAGCTTCGGTCCCTAATTTTTTGGATTTATCTCTGTTTGTAGGTAGTGTCCCACGAGGACGATTGTTCAGAGACATCGAAATTTGGCCCATATGCACCTCAATATTTTTGATTGCCTCATCATGTGCATTGACTCTCTCATTAATTTTTGCATTAGACCCAATAATCGGCTACATTATTGCTTCAAGTCTAGCAAACTCATCTTCCTGCCTTTTACCATGCTGCTGTTGAGGTGGGTGGTACACCTGCTACTGACTCTGATTATTGTATCCCTGGGGTCATGGGTAAGGTGCCATATTGTTGGGGGGTCTCATACCTCCCATGTTCCCGGTGTTGAACAATGGTTGTGCTGGCTTGTACTGCTGATTTTGTTGACCCTAATTCTGACCACCCTGTCTCTGGCCGCCATAATTAGACACATAGTTCATGTCTTTAGGATAGTGATGATGATCGTGTTCTGCATTTCACTAATTACCAACTGGCTGACTAATGCAAGATGTGCACAAGCCCCCATTAGTAGTATCAACTATATGCACCTGCTATTTCTGCCCTCACTCTTCTACCCTTTTGGTGAGTATGCTCATTTATGTCAACAAGGTAGCCATATTTTCAGTCATAGAATTGGATGGATCTAAAGGCACTGAGTGCATCACAAGAGTGATAGGTGCACCTCTGGTTATCCATCCTAAATTCTATGTCATCTTGTCAAGCAAACTCTGGCCCTCTCTCCATGTTTTGCTCAAGAATGCCCCACCAGCTGAAGCACCAACAATGTTCTTTACACTATCTCACAATCCCATGTAGAACCACTGCCCCAACATTAGATCTGGAGAACCATGATGTGGACATATGACCAACATCCCTTTAAAACGCTCCCATATTTCATGAAAAGTCTCCATCAGTCTCTATTTAAAACTCAAAATCTCATTAAATTGTTGAGCAGTGTTGTTGGGTGGGTGGAACTTGTTGTGAAATTGCTTGACTAGTTCATCCCACGTTCCTATAGAATTTATGGGGAGTGAATTTAGCCAAGTTTCGGCAGCTCATGTCACTGAGAATGGAAACAGTAACAGTTTGATTGATTCTGGAGTTACATTGGGTTGCCTTTGGATTTTGCAGATAGACAGGAAATTCTTTAAGTGCTGCTGAGGATCTTCAACTTGTGACCCCGAAAATAGTCCCTTATTCTGCAACAAGGGCAACATGTTATTCGTGATTTGGAATGACTCAGCTGGTATCTACAGGACTACTATCGTTGTGGATAGATTCTCAGTTGTGAGTTGTGCCTAGTCATAAAGAGCAGCCTATGGCGCTGGCGCTATTGGTGCTGCTTAGTTTTCCTGGTTATCTCCCATGATTATTTCGAATGGTCTAATTGTTGGTTGTTGTTTGTTTTGTCGGTTGGCCCGATTCAAAGCCCTGAAAAATTTCTCAAGATTTGATAATGCTTCTAATACTTCACAAGATCTCGATGAGTTTCTAGGCATGCACCTGTACAACCTGTGAGCACGTGATTTTTGCCCTACATGAAAATTACTCCCAAAAGATTCAAAATAAAATAGTTTTGTGTTACATCTGATTTTGTCGACTTCGAGCATTAGCATTGGTATGGGTGTGTTTGTTTAGCTAGAAAATATAAAACATATAGGTATATATAAATACGCATTGCATATTCGGGGATTAATTGAGCGTTCATAAGAATAAAGTGGTCATAGGAATTAATCGTAAGAAAATCACGGAAGATGTGCATTTTTGTTTCTTGGTCATCATGTGATTTTGTTTGAAAGTGTAAGTTGTGTTAGTTGTTAAGTGTTAACTAATAAGGTGTAATCCCATTTCCTTTAATTTGATTTGTTTGAGTTGGCTTTGTAGTTAATTGGGGGTTATTTAATAAAGTTGAGAAGTGGCTGAAAATGCAAAGGAAATCAGGCCCAAATCGACCATTGGCCCAGTCTAGAGACCTGGCCTCAGAAGCGTCCGAACGACGTCGTCCCAGGCTTTCCATCGGGACCGTTGATCAAACAGATCTAACGGTCAAGTTCATCTCTAGCATCGTGGACACGACACCGTCTCAGGTGTTTAATCTGAGCCGTCCACTTTCCTTTGATCGGACGATCCTAGGCTACCCTCATTAACCCGGTCCGTTTCGATCTGGGGCGATCCGTCGTCCAAACGGTGCCGTCTCTCTTAAGTGAGAGATCCAGGCCATCGATTTTGCTTGATCGAACGGTCGAGATTAAATCACCCCTTTCATATATAAGCCTAATATCCTACCCAGCCCCCCTAAGCCAAACCCTCACCGATCTCTCTCTAACCTAGAGACCCCTGTAACGCCACCATACTCCGCCGCCCTCCGCCTACCGGAAATCGCCTCACGGCGGTTCCGGTAGGCCAAACCTCCCCAAATTAACACCATAAATCTCCCAAGTGGCGACTCCGAATCTCTCAATAAATGAACCCCGTTTTGGTTGTCCTTTAATTGGAAAAACTCTCTTTTATATCTCGTGCTCCCGCGGGTGCGTAAAAAAGAGGTGTGACAGCTCTGGCAACTCCACTCTGGAGACTTTTTTTTAGAATTCGAGCTCGGAATAATTGTTGTATTTGGCTTATTTATTATCTGATTTTATTACATGTTTGTATTAATGTGCTAAATATTGTTTTTACTGCTTTGATATTTTGTGAGTTGTACATATAAATTGTGCCGAAACCAATCTCCTCTCTGAGTCTTCTAAATCATGAAGAAGGGTGCACTTCGTGTGACTTCTTTTCTGTATAGTGTCTAAGTCCCACTTTAGAACGAGGTTTGGATAAGTTGCAAAACCGGTGAAGCTTCTGTATTCCCGGGTTGCTGCCTCCTCCTCGGCTCGAGTTGTCCGCTCGGGTAAGCCAGGTCTAGAACAATAAACCCAGGTTTTTGAACCTAGAATAACAAAGCTTCATGTCGGATCCCTAGTAGGAACGTTTATTTGCATCATGTTGCATTTGGCTTAGGGGACTCAACACAGGGGTTGGGTCCGTCTAGGACAGGTGACCTGAAATGAAAAGACCGTCCTGCTGCATCCTGTTTGTCCTATGCATTTATCTGTTATAGACTTGCATGCTGACCGACTTTAGATAAGGAAAATTAAAGAAAAAAAAATTTAGTTTACTTGTCTTTTTTTAGTAAAATGAATAAATAAATAATGTAGTTTGTTTCATTAAAACCGAACTACGTGGGTTTGATTCTCATTGGATGTGAGATACGTAGGCAACCTTTATCAGGTCCAACTTCACCCTTTGAAAAATAGCCAAAATATCAAAACTAACTTTTTGTACTAAATAAGTCGGTGACGCTGTTTTTAAAAATAGCCGAATGTTCCCGAAAGGGACGCCGGAAGGCTGATTTCATATAAACGGCCACCTTTGGGTCAATTTTTGATTTCGATCAATTTACCCCCACAGCCTTAAAAAATCTTCGTCTCCGAGACGTTGAAAGGCCGTGATTGAAAACTGATTTTTTTTTATTATTTAGCAAAACAAAGTTGTTTTTCTTATTTAAATCACCTTAATAAATGTGCAGGATGAGCACGAATCAGAATAAGTCATTTTCAATCTTTAGCGAGGTCCCTCAGCAGCTCCACATGTGGTGGAACGATTTGGAAGACAGTAGCAAAAAGATAGTGGAGAGAATTTTGGGAGGTTTGGTTAATCTGGTGAATATCAAGCCAAGGAAAGACATCATCGAGGCACTGATATCTTTTTGGGATCCGACCCGCAATGTGTTCCATTTTGTCGACTTTGAACTGACACCCACGCTAGAGGAGATTGCGGGCTATGCAGGACTAAATGGGAAATTAAGAGGGCAATACCTGCTCTCACCAAGACCGGTATCTCCACATGGGTTTCTGGATTTGCTAAGCATTAGTCGGAAGGTGAAAAATAATGATTTGCTAGAAGGATGTTGCGATCTCCAATTCTTATACCAACGGTACGACACTCCTCGGGGTTTTGAAGAGTCAAACCTTTGACTAACGCACGCAGGGAATAGAACCAAGTGGGAGGCCAGGACGAATTCTAGCATTCATAACGACATTCTTGGGGATTGTGATTTGTCCGCGCGAAGATAAGAAAATAGAGATAAGTCTGGTAGGAATAGCCGACGTTGCAATCAAAAAGGCTACCAGCACGGTAGTCCCTTTGGTTTTGTCCGAAATCTATCGAGCCTTGACTGTATGCCGAGAAGGGGGCACTTTCTTCCAAGGATGCAATCTGTTACTCCAATTGTGGATGCAAGAACACCTCCATCACCGGACACAATACATGAACCATGGGTTGATTGGGAAAAACTGTATCAGGGGTTTTGAAGAACGGATGATAGGTGCTGTATTCCCTGAAGGCATCGAGGCATGGCTTGCACGACTAAGCTCAATAGAAGCCGATCAGGTTGAATGGGCGTTCGGGTGGTTACCCGATACTGAAGTCATATATATGGCAGCCGAGGAGTGTTATATTCTGCTGATGGGGATCCGCAGTGTCCAACCATATGTTCCTCATCGTGTATTACGTCAACTAGGAAGGTTTCAGGTTATTCCTACCGATCAAGATCTGAGAAAGCACGCCATTGAGCTGAGCCCAGGAGTCGTATTCCCCGAAGAGAAGATTAGAAAGTTGTGGCATGAATGTAGATTCCTTGAGCCTAAAACCATGGTTCGGGAACTAGCTAAGGGTGAGGTGGATCCAAAGTACAATGTGTGGTTCGGGAAAAGATTTCAGATTCGTTGGAAATGTTCTAAAAGAGCCCATGTCCAACAGTTCACGGAAGATTCACAGGAGCAATGGAATTGGCTAGCAAAGGAGGAAGGGTACAGGACGAAGATTGGTAGGATAGAACAGCAGGTCCGGGACCTCCAATTCGAGAAGAATATGCAAGCTGCCGCCAATGAATGAGATAAAAAGAAGTTGGCGCAAGAAAATGACTTTTTGAGAGCTCAAATCCAGCAAATGAAAAGGGATGCTGACAGACAATTGAGGAGTCGGTCAGACGAAAAATTGATAAGGAGTTTAAAAAATCAAGTCACAGATGTCCAAAAAGAATTAGAAGAGTCAAAGGCCCAAACAATGAGGATCCGTACTAGCTGGAAGAAGGAGGCACATCAGCAGGCACTTCATATACAACAAGTGGAAGAAGATTATACTGAGGTCATCACCAATCTAAGAGAAGCAAATGTTATCCTCAGGGAACAGGTCTTCAAACAAGCCCGGGATGCCAGGGCAGACCTCGACCGTTGCCACAATTTGATGGCCCGACTGCAAGAACAAGTGGATAGGCTCTTAGATCAGGTCGCCAACAATGCTCGAAGATTGGGGGCGAAGAACCAGCGGATAGAACAACTACTCGGAGAAAGGGACATGATCAAAGACAGAATTGGAGAGATCGGGCATTATGTCACCATGAAGTGTTTGGCTTGTGAACAAATGCCCCGCGCCGCCCTCTTTGCTTCGATTATGGACTATGTTCATCATATCATGAGAGAGTTAAGGAGACTGCACAGGGACCTCACACCAAGACCCGCGGCAAGGCCGGACGACGCCTCTCGGGCCCCCAGGGGTTTAAGAAAATTAGGCTATTGATTAAAAGATGTATTTTTTTTTACTTTTGTGGACATTTTCAGTATTTTATGTTTTGTTGAGTCAAGCATTTTTCTTTCGTTGTTGATTATTGTAAGACATGTTTTTTTTTATTATTATTATGAGGATTCCAGAATTTCGCCACAATCTTGTTACCAGAACTACGCTCGGTCTGATTCACGCGGGGACGTGATACGTAGGCAATCCACATAAGATTCGACCACCACTAAAAAGAAAGAAAAAAAAAGTAAAAAAGTACAAAGGTTAATAACAATAAGGCTTTCAAGGATAGTTGAAAAGAAAAAAAAAGAAGAAAAAGAAAAAGATAAAAAGGGAGAAGCTGGAATGACGCATGTGATGAGTACATGTAGAAAGGGTTATTTGGTTAGGTGCATTGCATCCGACGTGCTATAACATATTTGTTAAACTCGGTAAACTAAAAAGTTTGTTGCATTTCCAGAAAAGTTTAGCAGTTGATTTGACAGAATATACTGGCCAGCCACCATTACCGTACTAGATCTAAAGGGCCAATTCCAGCAAGTATGTCTAGTTCCGGTAAAAGTCTCGAGGAAGAGAAATCAGAGATGCAGATCATGAAAGAGGAGGTAGAACGGTTGAGACATCAGATAACAGAGATGCACCTAGCCTGGGCTAGGGGACAATCCTCACCAAACCTCCCTACTCTCGCCTCAGCTCCAGAACATCCACCCATCGATCCTTCGACAAGCGCCCCGATCTATCCATACTTTCAGGGGGGAAAACCCTTATGCCACCCACACTCCACCAGCCAAACCAAATCCTCCTCCAGTCACCCATGTTTTTTTGGAACCTCCATCTGCTACTCTACAAAGGCCGTCCGGCGAGCCGCATGTTCAGATCCATGACAACTCTTACTATCCTCCAGAGCCTACTTTTAGGGCTCCTGAACCGCAATCACACACCCCTCACCGGGATAATCCGGCAGAACCGGAAAAGCACTTCCAAAGTTCGGAACATGAGGAAGTTATTAGAAAAGTTAAAAGCCTGGAGCAGTCTTTCAGGAACATGCACGGTTTGGGCAACCAGGTCAGTGTCGCTTACAAGGATCTGTGTCCATTCCTAGATGTCCAGTTGCCAGCCGGGTTCAAAATGCCCAAATTTGACTTATACGAGGGACATGGTGATCCAGTGGCCCATCTTCGAGGGTTTTGTAGTAAAATGCGAGGAGCCGGAGGACGAGACGAGATTCTGATAGCTTACTTCGGTCAGAGTTTGGGAGGATCTGCCCTGGAGTGGTACACTAGGCAGGATCCCAGCAGATGGTTTACTTGGGACGACTTGGCTCAAGCATTCATTGGCCAGTTCCAGTACAATCTTGAAATAGTCCCAGACCGCTTATCATTGCTAAAGATAGACAAGAAACCCGCCGAAAGTTTCAGGGAATTTGGTTTCCGCTGGAGGGAACAGGCAGCAAGGGTAGATCCGCCTATGAGAGAGAACGAGATGGTGGATTACTTCTTGCAGACACTAGAGCCAACCTATTTCGGACATCTGGTGACGTCCGTGGGCAAGTCATTCACTGAGGTGATAAAGATGGGGGCTATGATCGAGGAAGGCTTGAAAGCCAACAAGATTATGAGCTATTCAGCATTGAAAGCCACCACCCAAGCTATTCAAAGTGGTACCGGAGGAGTGCTTGGGAAAAAGAGGAAGGAAGAAGTCGCGGCAGTCGAGTCCGGAACATGGTTCATAAACAGAGGCCCCACACCCCAGTATAACCCGCTACAACCTCACCACCAAAATTATTTCCACAATCCATATCACCACCCGCAACATTACTATCCAGCACCTGATCCCCATTTTACTGTCCATCACGCTCAGTCATATTCCGCATCTCCCGTCCAGGCACCATGGCGTGCACCAAATCCACAGAACAATTACCCACCCCCGAGAGCCTATAGAAATCCCACGGGTGCGGGCTTTCGCCCAAACCAAGCATTCAAGGGCGACAGGGCGCCAAGGCCAAAGACTTTCACTCCCTTGGGGGAGTCCTACACCAGTCTGTTCCACCGTTTGAAGCAATTAGAGTTGCTAAATCCGGTTGAAGCTAAGCTACCAAACCCTCTTCCAAAAAATCTGGACCATTCAGTAAATTGTGCATACTGCTCAGGATGTCCGAGACACGACACGGAGAAGTGTTGGAGGTTGAAAACAACCATCCAGGAGCTCATCGACACTCACAGGATTGAGGTCCAGACTCCAACAGAGCCCAACATCAACCAAAATCCACTTCCAACTCATCATGATACCAACATGATCGAGTTGGTACGGGTAGAAGAAGGAAAGGAGAAAGCCTCTCAGACTGTAATGATGATCAAGTCTAGCGGGGTAGGAATGAGAAAGGGGCCGAGCCTTGATGAGTCATCCATTTGCAAGAAGGACATACCAGGAGGGTCGGAAGCAGAAAAGGGAAGTGTGAACGGAGTACCGGTGAGGCCGGGGGAAGCAAAAATAGTTGTACCAGGGGTAGCAACTAAACCCGTCTTGACGGTGGCAGGTGTTCGAATGGATCCTTTCA
Organism: Nicotiana noctiflora; assembly: GCA_032618575.1. Lineage (NCBI taxonomy): Eukaryota > Viridiplantae > Streptophyta > Magnoliopsida > Solanales > Solanaceae > Nicotiana > Nicotiana noctiflora. Next base: position 100,510 of record JASVEL010004754.1, on the reverse strand, counting down.
TCATCAAGCCAGCAATACAGTTGCCAATAACTGATAGAAGAGCTATTCCATGGAATTATGATTGGACCACGACAACCTACAAAGGAAAGGAAGTGAAAGAGGAAGTTTGCGAAGCGCAAGGTTTGACCCGCTCGGGGAGATGTTTTGCCCCTGCGGAATTGAGGAAGATCACTCCGGCAACACTGAAAAAGCCGGTAACTGACGAAGAGGCAGAAAAATTCCTGAAAAAGATGAAGCTACATGATTATTCTGTCCTAGAACAGCTGAAGAAGACTCCTGCGCAAATCTCATTGCTGTCCTTGCTGATACATTCCGAAGAACATCGGCAAACTTTGATGAAAGTTCTGAATGAGGCCCACGTACCTGATAAGATCTCGGTGAGTCATTTGGAGAAGATCACCAACAGGATCTTCGAAGTGAATCGGATCACTTTCACCGATGATGAATTGCCTGAGGAAGGCACCGAGCACAATAAGGCTTTATATCTTACGGTAAAGTGTGAGGAGTCGGTGGTTACCAAAGTCCTAGTCGATAATGGATCCAGTGCTAACATTTGTCCTCTCTCTACACTAAACAAGTTGAAAGTGGACATCGGCAGGATACGCAAGAACAGCATATGTGTTCGAGGGTTTGATGGAGGAGGCAAGGCGTCGGTCGGGGACATAGTGTTAATCTTGACAATTGGGCCGGTGGAGTTCACCATGGAATTCCAGGTGCTGGACATGGTAGTGTCATATAACCTTCTGATAGGGCGACCATGGATCCATGCCGTAAGAGCAGTTCCATCCAGCCTACACCAACTCGTAAAAGTTTGAGTGGGACCAACAGGAGATCGTCGTCCATGGAGAGAATGATCTACAACCAGGCACCATCGTCCCCTTTGTTGGGACAGAAGAAGATGTTGGGCCATGGGTATACCAGATCTGCAATGTGGTATCCGCCAACCGAGTTCCAGAAGGGGAGTGCATTCCCAATGACAGAATAATTACTGCAGACGTCATGGTGGCTCATGAAATGTTGAGACACGGTTTCATACTGCATCTCTGCAAGGAATCATACAACCGGTATTTGTGGTCGAAAACATGGGAACCTTCGATTTGGGATTCAAGCCAACATCAGAGGACATCCAGCGAGCCAAGAGGAATAAGTAGAAGACATGGGTGCTCTCGAAGCCTGTCCCACGCCTTTCCCAATCTTTTGTCAGGTCTGGAGTAAGAGGACATCCGACGACAAAGATTCCCGGTCCTATGGTTAGGCCAGACGAAGAGTTCTTAAGAAAGTTCGAGAACCTATTCGCAGATGTATGCATGCTCGAGGATGGTAAAGGATCCAGCCATGCCAAGACAGTTTGTGGGATCGAAAGCAAAATTGAATAATTGGAAGGCTACTCCTCTCCCTGTCCGGAAGGAGTCTTGGTAGTTTGTTTTGGATTATTCTCTTTCGAAATTTTATGTCGGGGTTGTCCCCGGAGTAAAATCCGTTTGTTTTAGTTTATTTTTGATTTGAGTTTGCAAGTTTGTTTTTCCTTGTACCATTCCCATTAATGAAATTTTGTCCCCTTCGTGTCTAATTTTGTTTATTTTCCATCTTTTTACTTTTCTGAACAGCCTTCTTTCAACTGATCTTAATGATATGGCGTGCTTAAAGATTAATCAACCCAGTCTAGAAAGTCAATCGGGTTTGGAAATAATAACGCATGAAATAAGAGGTGACGAGAGTGAATCGGAATACGGCGATGATGAAGCCGTAGAAGAAATCAGTGAAGAATTAAGTCACTTTGAGGAAAAACCCAAACCAAATTTAAATGATACCGAGGCTGTTAATCTGGGGGACACAGATGACGTCAAAGAAACCAGAATAAGTGTCCATATTGAATCCAACCTGAGAGAAGAGTTGATCAAAACGCTCATGGAGTTTAAAGACATTTTCGCATGGTCGTATGACGACATGCCAGGACTCAGCACTGATTTAGTGGTTCATAAATTACCCACTGATCCGGCATACCCTCCCGTCAAGCAAAAACTGCGGAAATTCAAGACGGAGATGAGTGTAAAGATCAAGGAGGAAGTAACCAAGCAGTTGCAGGCGAAAGTCATTCATGTCACTCGATACCCTGAATGGTTGGCTAACGTAGTACCGGTGCCGAAGAAAGACGGAAAGATCATAGTATGCGTGGACTACCGCAATCTCAACAAGGCAAGTCCTAAGGATAATTTCCCGCTTCCCAATATCCATATCCTGATTGATAATTGCGCTGGACGTGAAATCAGATCCTTTGTGGACTGTTATGCGGGATATCATCAGATCTTGATGGATGAAGAGGACGCAGAAAAGACGGCTTTTATCACACCTTGGGGGACTTATTGCTACCGGGTGATGCCGTTCGGTTTGAAAAATGCAGGGGCAACATACATGAGGGCGATGACTACGGTATTCCATGACATGATACACAAGGAAATTGAAGTGTACGTGGATGATGTGATCATAAAATCTAGACGTCAAGAAGACCACGTTGCCGACCTCGGGAAGTTCTTTCAAAGACTTCGAAGATATGATATCAAGCTCAATCCGGCCAAATGCGCATTCGGAGTTCCATCAGGAAAGTTGTTGGGATTCATCGTCAGCCGACGGGGCATTGAGTTGGACCCATCCAAAATCAAGTCCATTCAAGAGCTACCCCCGCCAAAGAATAAAACAGAGGTGATGAGTCTGTTGGGAAGGTTAAATTACATCAGTAGGTTTATTGCTCAGCTTACAGCAACCTGTGAACCCATATTCCGTCTGTTGAAGAAAGACACTGCGATAGAATGGACGATAGAATGTCCGGAAGCGTTTGACCAAATCAAAGGGTATCTGTCAAACCCGCCCGTACTAGTTCCGCCTGAACCGGGTAGACCCCTGATTCTTTATCTAACGGTTTTGGAGAATTCGTTCGGCTGCGTGTTGGGACAGCACGATCTTACTGGCAGAAAGGAACGGGCCATTTACTACCTCAGTAAGAAATTCACGGTCCACGAGGTTAAGTACACTCATTTGGAAAAGACATGTTGTGCCTTGACTTGGGTAGCCCAAAAGTTGAAACATTATTTGTCTTCTTACACCACTTACCTCATTTCACGTTTGGATCCGTTGAAGTATATTTTCCAGAAACCTATGCCTACGGGGAGATTAGCAAAATGGCAAATATTACTTACAGAGTTCGACATCATATATGTGACAAGGACGGCTATGAAAGCTCAAGCCCTAGCCGATCACTTAGCCGAGAATCCTGTTGACGATGAATACGAACCTTTGAGGACGTATTTTCCAGATGAAGAAGTATTGCAAATTGATGGGTTGGAACTAACCGAGGAGCCGGGGTGGAAGCTTTTCTTCGACGGAGCGGCGAACGCAAAAGGAGTCGGAGTAGGGGCTGTGCTCATCTCTGAAACAAGACATCATTATCCTGTTACTGCTCAACTGCGTTTTCATTGTACCAATAATATGGCTGAGTACGAGGCATGTATCTTGGGGTTGCGATTAGCGGTGGACATGGATGTACAGGACGTCTTGGTCTTGGGGGACTCGAACCTTCTGGTACATCAGATTCAGGGAGAATGGGAAACCAGGGATTTAAAGTTTATCCCGTATCGTTAGTGTTTGCATGATCTGACCAAGCGCTTTCGATCAGTAGAATTCAGGCACATCCCAAGAATGCATAATGAGGTTGCCGACGCTCTAGCTACTTTAGCGTCGGTGCTACATCACCCGGACAAGGTTCGTGTCGATCCGTTACATATCCAGGTCCGGAATCAACATGCTTATTGTAATGTGATAGAGGAAGAGGTGGATGGTGAGCCATGGTTTCATGATGTCAAGGAATACCTCAGGTTAGGAATATACCCAGAGCAGGCAACCGGAGATCAAAAGAGGGCTATTCGGCGGTTGGCGAATGGATTCTTCCTTAGTGGAGGGGTACTGTACAAAAGAACCCCAGATTTGGGATTGTTAAGATGTATAGATGCGAGTCAAGCCACAACAGTGATGACAGATATACACTCGGGAGTTTGTGGACCACACATGAGCGGGTATGTATTGGCAAAGAAGATTCTTCGAGCAGGATATTACTGGCTCACTATGGAGCGTGATTGTATAAGTTTCGTGCGAAGATGCCATCGGTGTCAGATACACGGAGATTTGATTCATTCTCCACCAACTGAATTGCATACAATGTCAGCACCACGGCCGTTTGTCGCATGGGGTATGGATGTTATTGGACCTATAGAACCTGCAGCTTCCAATGGTCATAGGTTCATTCTGGTAACGATCGACTATTTTACCAAGTGGGTGGAGGCCAAAACCTTCAAATCAGTGACCAAGAAGGCGGTGGTGGACTTCGTGCATTCCCACATCATCTGCAGGTTTGGAATTCCAAAGATAATCATCACAGATAACGGTGCCAATCTTAACAGCGGATTGATGAAAGAGGTATGTCAACAGTTCAAGATTACACACCGAAATTCCACACCATATCGTCCCAAAGCAAATGGTGCGGTGGAGGCAGCAAACAAGAATATAAAGAAGATATTGAGAAAGATGGTAGAAGGGTCTAGGCAATGGCATGAAAAGTTACCATTTGCACTGTTGGGTTATCGCACTACCGTCCGGACTTCGGTAGGTGCAACTCCTTACTTGTTGGTATACGGGACTGAAGCAGTAATACCCGCAGAAGTTGAAATTCCATCCCTCCGAATTGTCGCTGAAGCTGAGATTGACGATGATGAGTGGGTCAAAACCCGATTAGAGCAATTGAGCTTGATCGACGAAAAGAGATTGACAGCGGTATGTCATGGCCAATTGTATCAAAAGAGAATGGCAAGAGCATATAACAAGAAGGTACGTCCCAGGAAATTTGAAGTGGGACAACATGTGTTGAAGAGAGTTCTACCACATCAAGCCGAAGCGAAAGGCAAGTTCGCTCCAAATTGGCAGGGACTGTTTGTTGTGACTGGGGTATTATCCAACGGCGCGCTATGTCTAACTGATGTTGAGGGAAGATGCACTGATATGGCTATCAATTCAGATGCAGTCAAGAGATATTATGTGTAATTCTTTAATGTATTTGTCAACGATTGGTTTCGTTCGTGTGTATTTTGGCATTTTTTGGAGAATGAAATGACAGAGGCGATCTTTCTACTACCCAAACACTTTAACCTTTGTTTTCCCCTTTGAGCCTTAATAATTCTTTCATATACCCTCTTTCGGAATCACCAAGGAAGATGTGTAACAAAATAGAAAAAAAAGAAACAAAGAAAAGACACAAGAAAAAGTGAACTACGTTTTACCTGATTCCTCAAGAAGGATACGTAGGCGCCACACGGCTCGGTCATAATAAAATAAAAATCAAAGATTCCCCAAGCAACAAAACTGGGGCAGAAGTCATTGTTTCATTTGAAAAGATGGTGTGGGTTCCGAAAGTTGTAATGAGCTAACCGTTGAGGCTAAACCCCTTTTTTCTTTAGCCTCACGCGCAGAAACCACATTAAGAACCAAAAAGACCTCTCGATCAGTATTTGAGAAATGCCAAGTCATGCGAGTAAAACTACGAATGACGCTTCAACCCTCGACTGAGTCTAGGACTTACAAGCTGAAAAGGGATGGCCCCTTTTAAGGAAATTCTATGGATAATACCCTAGCCCACCGCAGGGAAAGAAAGCGAAAATGAGAGAGTCTTAACGGTGAAAACCCTCGCGGGCACCTTAAGGCGAAGAAAGTTGAGAGAAATAAAATGAGAGAGTCTTACGGTGAAAACCTTTACGGGCACCCTAAGGCGACGGGAGATAGAGAGAAATGAGAGAATCTCATTAGTGAAAACCCTTGGAAGGGCACTATGAGGTGACAAGGCGAGATGGTTACAAGGTGTCTGCATGAGACAAGGTTTGGACATTCGTTTACTGCTAGCAAAACACGGTCATCAGAAAGTAATTGACACGAATAGACTGGGCAGATTAATCTCAAAGGCGCGGCATAACCATAGGATCAGTCACACATTCAGATAAGTTTTTCCTATTTTTGAGTTCAGAAAAGTTTTCCCTTTCTTTTGTCATTTGCGGTCAGCATTCTTTTTCTTTTCTTTCGTTTTCGAAAACTGATTTTTCAAAGCTTACTACCAAGTCTCCCAAAGCGGTACAATAAAAATGAATAGGCGTGGAACGAGGCAATAAGGCAAGAGGCGTTCTGATATTAAGATTGGAACGACAGGTTGATTGGAAGGTTCACAGGGATTATGGAGTATGATGGACACATATAGCACGTCCGGAGGATGATTTCTCACAACAAATCACCGGCTGAAAAGGGGTCGGACCAAATCGAAGGTTGAAATAAAAGGAGAAATGAGAGACCATCTGTGGAAAGAGCATCATCCCGAGCAAGTGTCAACGGCGCCCCCAAAAGTTCGAGGGAGGCCAAGCAGCTGAAAGAGAAAAGGGAAATGGCCCCCAACAAGAGTGGCACGACCACTCACTGCGTTTTGAAACTAACAATTTTTCTTTGATTTAAAGCAGGAAAAGAGGGTTCGTCGGCGGAAAAGCATGCCACGTAGAAGGTCATCAAACTGGGGCAGAAAATTTTCTCCGATTGCGAAAATTTTCTTGAAAGCAAAACACCCAGTGGATAAGGAGCGAAGACAATACGAGACTTCGGAAAATGCCCGTTCCGAGCAGAATAGTGTCGAGAGAGGCCGGACAACACGAGGGATGATCTTTGAGCCTGGTATCATCCCCAGCAGTCGTTGGAAAATGAAACACTAAGAATACTTCCCCAGCAGCATCATCACTAGCATGTAAATAGACAGTTCCGAAGATATCTCCAGCAGCCAAAGGAAAAGTAACACGGCTCAAGGGGAAAGCAATTCCAAGACAAGATAATTCAGAAGAGAAGGTGGCCCAAGAGGCAATGCAGGAAGAAGAAAATGGTACAAAAGGCAAAGGAAGGTGATCGGGATAGGATGAAATTAGTGAGTTGTAGTTGAAGTCAGGGAGCCCGCCTGAAGAATGGAGTGGCGATTTTATTTTGAAGTTGTAGTTGAAGTCAGGGAGCCCGCCTGGAGAATGGAGTGGCGATTTATTTTTGTAGTTGAAGTCAGGGAGCCCGCCTGAAGAATGGAGTGGCAATTTAGTTTTGAAATTGTAGTTGAAGTCAGGGAGCCCGCCTGAAGAATGGAGTGGCGATTTAGTTTTGAAATTGTAGTTGAAGTCAGGGAGCCCGCCTGAAGAATGGAGTGACGATTTAGTTTTGAAATTGTAGTTGAAGTCAGGGAGCCCTCCTGAAGAATGGAGTGGCGATTTATTTTTAAAGTTGTAGTTGAAGTCAGGGAGCCCGCCTGAAGAATGGATTGGCGATTTAGTTTTGAAGTGATGAGTTGAAGTCAGAGAGCCCGCCTGAAGAATGGAATGGCGATTTATGATTAGAGTTTGTCGATAAAGTCAGAAGCCCGCCAGAAAAGCAAAGCAGCGTCTCAATTTCTAAGATTTGATAAGGATAGTGAAGAATCGAAAAGCGACCAAGTGTAACGGAAGTCCCCAGCATGAACCCAAGTTCATAATCGGAAGGAAGGAAACAAGGATCAGAAAGATAGATTCAGACTTTGAAGGAGAATAGTTCGAAGATCACAAGGAAAAGACCAATGGTCGGAGTTCGGCAATCAAGATTGGCCGAAATAACAATTGTCATAAGAGAAGAAGCATGTGGGGAAACATCAGAGCCAGCACGATGGCAGGGAACACGACAAGATCAAGTTGAAAAGATAGATAAGAATTCACAATACTGTAACTTAGTATAGCTTCTTAGTTTTGATTTTAGAACGGTGTAATAAGGAGATCAGTTAAGCAGTGGCAGCAGCGGAAACAACAGTAACAGCAACATCACAGCAGTCATGGTAGTCCCAGCTACCAAAACTTCCCGAACTACATTGACCTGATTCCCTTTTAGCCAGGGATATGTAGGAGACCTTCTGAAGCAAAGGTTCGGTCAAACTTTTCCAAAAATGCTCATACGGAGTGCTCAAACGGGCAAAAATCGCTCATGTTTGCTCAATATCTTTGCACAAAAACTCTTCGTGTTTACGCGCAAAGAGGGGCAGCTGTGAGCACGTGATTTTTGCCCTACATGAAAATTACTCCCAAAAGATTCAAAATAAAATAGTTTTGTGTTACATCTGATTTTGTCGACTTCGAGCATTAGCATTGGTATGGGTGTGTTTGTTTAGCTAGAAAATACAAAACATATAGGTATATATAAATACGCATTGCATATTCGGGGATTAATTGAGCGTTCATAAGAATAAAGTGGTCATAGGAATTAATCGTAAGAAAATCACGGAAGATGTGCATTTTTGTTTCTTGGTCATCATGTGATTTCGTTTGAATGTGTAAGTTGTGTTAGTTGTTAAGTATTAATTAATAAGGTGTAATCCCATTTCCTTTAATTTGATTTGTTTGAGTTGGCTTTGTAGTTAATTGGGGGTTATTTAATAAAGTTGAGAAGTGGCTGAAAATGCAAAGGAAATCAGGCCCAAATCGACCATTGGCCCAGTCTAGAGACCTGGCCTCAGAAGCGTCCGAACGACGTCGTCCCAGGCTTTCCATCGGGACCGTTGATCAAACAGATCTAACGGTCAAGTTCATCTCTAGCATCGTGGACACGACACCGTCTCAGGTGTTTAATCTGAGCCGTCCACTTTCCTTTGATCGGACGATCCTAGGCTACCCTCATTAACCCGGTCCGTTTCGATCTGAGGCGATCCGTCGTCCAAACGGTGCCGTCTCTCTTAAGTGAGAGATCCAGGCCATCGATTTTGCTTGATCGGACGGTCGAGATTAAATCACACCTTTCATATATAAGCCTAATATCCTACCCAGCCCCCCCCCCCCAAGCCAAACCCTCACCGATCTCTTTCTAACCTAGAGACCCCTGTAACGCCACCATACTCCGCCGCCCTCCGCCTACCGGAAATCGCCTCACGGCGGTTCCGGTAGGCCAAACCTCCCCAAATTAACACCATAAATCTCCCAAGTGGCGACTCCGAATCTCTCAATAAATGAACCCCGTTTTGGTTGTCCTTTAATTGGAAAAACTCTCTTTTATATCTCGTGCTTCCGCGGGTGCGTAAAAAAGAGGTGTGACACAACCAAGTCAACAAACGTTAAAATTTCAATGTAAAAATTGGATATAGAGAAAACTGACTACACTAAAAAAAATTGTACTTCTTTCAATTGTAATTGATAACATCGTTAATTCCCGGTAACAGCGCCAAAATTTGATCACATCCAATTATGCCTTTTAAAAATGACAATGCGATCGTTGCAAATATAATCCGGTTTACAAGTCCGGAATCGAATCCCACAGAGAATTAACCTCTCAATTACCTTTGTTGGAATCACTAAATTCTTTATAATCGAGTTCCCCAAAATTTGTAAATAATAGTTGATGATATTTCTACTAACTAAGATAGGAAGTAAATAAAGAGCTGTAAACTAAATATGTTGGGTTGTAAATAATAATGAGAAGGTTCTAAGGTAGTGATTTCGCCTATTGATGAAATTCCTTTCGGTTATATTTCATATGGATTCACCAAAATATCTCTATCAGTTATGAGCACTCTTTTTACCGTAAATCTCTCCCGTGTAATTGTGATAATTTACTAGATGCACTCTCCCGAGTTACGCTAGTTGACTTTATTTATTACAGCTCACTTTAGATCACACCCAAGACTTCGTAATCCATAATCATGCCCTTAAATCCGTAACTATAGATCCCTCTTATACTTTAGGAGTGGTGTTGTTCAATAATTACCTAAATATGCACTCTCTCCCGAGTTATGCACACTAAATAGGCATAACTAATTGAGGATATTGTCAATTAACTACAATAAACATGTAATTGAACAAATAGAGATTAACCGGCAAACTATATGAATATAATCAAGAAGTTCATCCTTCAATAGGTTCCATCAAAACCTTAGACTAAAGTATTTAGCTACTCATAATAACTCGAGTAACTACAATAAACATGTAATCGAACAAATAGAGATTAACCGGCAAACTATATGAATATAATCAAGAAGTTCATCCTTCAATAGGTTCCATCAAAACCTTAGACTAAAGTATTTAGCTACTCATAATAACTCGAAGATAAACTATGAAAATATTTATCATGTAAAATTGCGAGAAAAAGAAGAAATAAAGAACTATGATGTTTTGGGTGATCTCTCACACTTGTGTTTCTTGCCCAAAGTACTCTCTAAACAAATATGACCTAATGTGGCCGACTTCCTACTTTTTATAAGGGTTTTACATCAAGTTTTCCCGACTTGAAACTTTCCTCTCTGGCTTTTTTGCGTTCTCCCATGGTTACGCCGGGACCGCGGCCAAATAGGTTCTCTAAATCTGCAGTTCTGCTCTGCCACGGTCCTACCGCGGTTATGGTCTGACCGCGGTAGGCCAAGTTCAACACTGCTTTTGACTCTTCACTTGGTGCATTTCTTGGGCATTGTTTGATTTGCCTCCTTTTCTCTGTAATTGATCCCAAGCTTGCTCCATCGACTTCTTTCGTTGGATATAGCCTGCAAAGCATGAAAAGCACTAATCAGAGCATTTGATGATCACTTTTTACAACAAAGCTATACAAAAATGTGGTTATTTAGGGTCTAATTATAGTCTAATTCACCTATTATCAACCTCCACACCCTCCTATCAAGGGTCATATCCTCGGTAAGTTGAAGATGTGCCATGTTCTCTCTTATCACCTCTCCCCAATATTTTTTCGGCTTACCACGCCCTCTCCTTGAACCCGTCATAGCCAACCTCTCATACCTCCTCATAGGGGCATCTATGAGTTTTTTCTCTTCACGTGATCGAACCATCTTAGTGTAACTTCTCGCTTCTTATCCACCACACACCACTCCTACCTTATCTTGAATATTTTCATTTCTAATCATATTCCTCCTAATATAATCACACATCCATCTCCGCATTATCCTCATCTCCGCAACTCTTAACTTCTAACCATGAGAAGTCTTGACTGGCCAACATGCCACCTCGTACAACACGGTTGGTCTAGCGATTATATTTTGTTGAACTTACCTTTAAGTCTTGGCATCATATTCTTATATAATTAATTAATTAGTAACCTGCTAGAAATGATTTTCAAATTAACCTGCAATAACAAATTCCTACATCGATGTATAAAAAGCATTTTATATAACTTAAATCCAACGAAAATAAAAAGAAGGAAGAAATGAGAGCTTTCGAGACAGTTTCTCATGATGGGGACAATATATAAATCTATCAGATGAGCGAAGAAGATGGAAAGATGAGTCAGCTAAAATGGTTGGATATCCGTCTTAATCGATCAGCATCAGGTCTTTACTGATGCATGAACGTAACACATATCCCCTTAATTAATTATGATTTACGGCTAGCAAACAAGTTGCCCCTTAAATTATAGTACGTCCATTTCATTGTCTTTCACTTTCTAATTAATTAACTCCCTAATTAAACCTCATTGCTGAACAAAGTCAGCAAGAAAATTCAAATTCGACCGACCGGCAAAAAGAGTTTGAATTTTCAGGAGAACGAAGTTATAAACATTTTTAGGAAGAATACAGTTAGGCATAATTTGATCAGTTGTCTACGTTTTGGAGATGTAAGACAAGTATATATAATCAGTGGCGAAGCCAGGATTTTCCTCAAGGGTGTTTAAACTTGAAAATAAGTATAAAAAAAATCGACAAAGGGTGTTCAATATATGTTATGTACTTCTAATTAAAATGTAATAATATTTTACCGATATACCCAATTTAATTTTCCGATAAAGAGTGGTCAATTGACCATCCTAACTATAGGGTGGCTTCACCCCTGTATATAATAACCTAAATGTATTTTAACACACAATTTTCTGCTGATGAATAGGTACTTTCAACAATCATCTTTAGTTTAAACTTGAATTCTCTTGTTTTTCAATCACTAAATACACCAACAACTGATTTATTATTATAATAATATGGCATTACATTTCGAGGGGTTTTAGGGATGGAAGATGCACATACAATGTATTGCTGATAAAAGTAAAAAAAGGCAGCCGAGTACATCAATCTTTCGTTATGCACGGATCTAACGAAAGACCGAACCACAAAAATCTATTAGACTGTTACTAACAAAACTACCATTTGATAAATTCAACGATCATCACCACAGGAAATTTAAGCTGGCTTTAAAATTTAGTTAAAGTCGGCTTTAATGGTACCTCACTATTTTAAATGAGAACCTCCTTTAATTTGGCTCTAACTGTACTGATACTCCGTTATCAAAGTCTTTAGCTATACAGTATTGATGTAAAAATAGTACGGTATAGTCAGTTTTCGAATTTTAAAAAATAGTCAGCATTTATTAAGTCAATAAAAAATAGCCATTATTTTGCTGCAATAGAGACCGGCCAACATAATATAATGGAATTCGATGCACCACTATATATATAATGTAGTCCTAATTAGGGGTGTACAAAGAAAAACGATAAACCTCACCAAACCGCTAATCCGAGTCAAACCGGAAAAAAAAACCGATCATGGGTTGGTTTGATTTGGTTTGGTGTTGGAAAAAATAACCCGACCATAATTGGTTTGGTTTGGTTTTAACTAAAAAAGGTCAAACCGTAACGAAGTCAACCCGATATTACATTTATTCAATTTTTACAAATATTTATACATATAAATATTTATTTATAATACAATTCATAAATATTTCTTAAACGTTTTCGCAGTTTTATCTTTAAACATATTATTTCAAATTTGGAATTAACATTCTTGAATGGTCCAATAAATTTTATAGTTCATAAAGATAGTAATTCAAATAATCTACACATCAATACTAATTGTAACAAAGAAAATTCAATTCAACACTAAAAATGACAATAGTGTTGGATATCTATTTTTTAATTTTGCATGGTTTATATTGAAAATGCATAACTTAGTTTATCTTTTTCTTTAGTGCTTAGTTGTGTAATTAATATACTTATAGTTGTACTTATTTTAGCATAACTTGTATAGTACTTTTAGATTATGTTAATAGTTATTATGGCTTATTACGTAGTAATATTTTCTTTATGGATTTTGGTATTTTTATTATTGAATATTTTTGTATAATGCTATGACTCATCTCATATTATTGTATTATTTTCTTGAAAAATACATTATATAGTATTGTCCTTGTAGGACTAGAGAAATATATGGAGCACACATTATACATTTGTGGTATGAAGACTTATTGGAAAAAAAAACCCCGAAAACCCGAAAAACCCGAGAAAACATGAGATTGGAAAACCCGACTTCGTTGGTTTGGTTTGGTTTATAGATTTAAAAATCCGACGCTATTGGTTTGGTTTGGTAATTATAAAATCCGAACCAACCCAACCTATATACACCCCTAGTCCTAATGTTGTAGTTTGTTGAGTATAAAAGTTAGAATTTATATGTATTTAGAGTTTACGTAATTTGTGGACTTTTTTCCAGTGAAAATGCACATAGCAATAAATGTTTGAAGCTAATTAATGAATAATGTATTCAGAAATCACAACATTAGTTTCCTATTTCCTTTTAAATATTTTTAAAGAACTATGAATTGAAATAGGTATGTAAAAAGAAAATATTCTCCTTCGTATTTTGTTGATGATTGAATAATAACAAATTAATGTTATATAGTACGTACTTTCAACGGAGACATGAATAATAGTATGTTTAGACAAGTTTCTAATTAATAGCAACCTATTTTAAAGTTTTTTTAAAAATGTTTTATAAAGAAATATTTTTTGTGAGAAAAAATTTGTATTTAGTTAATTAATTTGAAAACTACTTATGAGCATCAATTAGTATTTGGCCTTATTTTTAAAAAGTGATTCCAAGTATATTTTTTTGAAAGTACTTTTTTAAAAAAAAAGCGTTTTTAGAGATAAGCTACCAAAAGCCTCGCCAAAATCCTTAACTTTGAAAAAAAAAAAAAATTGGCTATACAAATATTTTTCGCCAAAAAAGAAACTTAGGACCCGTTTTTCCATTAAAAATTTGCCTTTTGATTTTATTTTATTTTTTCAAAAATGTTTTCATGAAATTTGCATGTTTTTGAAAGTTTTTCAAAAATCAAAAGGTGATTTTGACCACTTCAAAAAAAAAATTAGAAACTTTTTCTTCCCCACTCACAAACAACAATATTTTTTTTAGTAAAATATATGTCCACGCATAATTTTAATTTTTAAATACTACTTTTTTAAAAATTACAATATTTATGTCAAAATGCTTAGCCAAACAGGGCTAGAAGTGGATGAAAAAGAAAAAAAGGGAGTGGGGTTGGAGTCTTGGATATATAGGCGGATGTAGCGTAGAGTCTACGAGTTCAACTGAATACGTAATTTTTGATGCGGAGTAAAAATTTATATATAAAAATTTGTTAAAATTATAAAAATAATACCTTTACAAATATAATAGGTTTGAACTCATAAATTTAAATGATTTACTTTCGAGACAGCTTCAGGATGTGGATATTGGATACTATATTATACTACACAAATTAGATAGAAAGCTGAAAACGATGGAAAGATGAATCAGCTAAAATGATTGTATATATAAAATCGAGGTGTTTGCTGATGCATGAATGTAAACCAAATACCACCTATCTCCATAGAGCTAGCAAACAAGTTGCTCTTGCATTAAAAAAATGACACTCTATTCTCTACTAGTCCATATTTGTTTGCTAAATAAGAAAACATTATTTATTCGTGGATTTCATTAATTGTATGGTATTGGTTTGGAGGGGGTTTGGGGACTTGAGTAGAGAGGAATTTTGCCTTATAGTATTGGTTTAATTTGCCCAATTACTTTATCGATGATTCAGTGTCCAAGCAGATTCACCCTCGCATTTCATCCGTGACCTAACGACTATCCTATTTCTGGGAGGGAATCATTTGCAGGATCGAACCTAGTCGGGTGTTAGATCGAATAAACATTCAACTGCATCACCACAGCAACGATAGAAGTCCAACCTTTAGATCTCTTCTTTTCCAATAAAGACGGGTAAGGAAAGACCGAAGGCTAATACGACAATTGCTGGCTAGAAGGCAGAAACCACTTTTGCCAATCAGAGCCCCAAAACTAGTAAGGGCACTCGTGCCCCAGCAAGCCATCATGATAATTAAAGGGGATACTAACAACTTGTTTGGATGATTATTATGTATCGTATTGTATTGTATTGTATGATATTGCTTTTATGTATATAATATTTGGATAGATTGTATTATTTGTTATCATTTCATGACGTTATGCACCAACAATATGAAGAATAAACATGCAATATTACAAAGAAAAGTAAGATACGAGGTAGAATTATTATATAAAGAGTTAGGGCAAAGGATAAATATGATTATTTAATGATAAAGAACGTCAGAATGAGAAAAATAATAAGTCAACGATGCAAGCACACCACATCGAATGTTCTATAAAATAGCATTTGTTGTTATTTTCAAACAATAAATTTAACGATACGATATAATAAAATTTAAATAATAATTAAAATAAATATTATATTAAGTATAATAATAAAATACAATACAATATACAGATAACAATCATCCAAAGAAGCCGTAATTGAAGAAGAAGCAGCAGCATCAGCAGCAATGTGATTAAATATTAGATATTTTATAAAGTGTGAGTATGTTTTCAACAACGGCTCCCTAAAAGTGCCTATTGGAGCACTTAAACCGTAAAGATAGACAGCCTGGGCCGTTGGGCTTTAGATGGTCCTGCGTACATCCAGTAGAGTCAAAATAGCACGGTATAATTAGTTTTTATATTGGTTAATTAAAAATAATTAGTGTTTACTAATTTAATAAAAAATAGCTACTATTTTGATGTAACAGAGATCGGTCCCGTATAATATACAGGAGTTTGGCACATTTGTGTACGAACTCCAGCATATTACGCTGGACCGGTATACTTTGCTGACTCCTATATAATATACAGGAGATTGAAGCACCGGTGCTCAAAACTCCAGTATACTATACTGGACATTTATACTTACTGGAACTTTAGTATATTATGCGGGAGTTCTAGCATAATTATACTTGAACTCCCGCATATTATACGGGAGTTCCAGCATAGTTATCCTGGAACTCCCGTATAATATGCGAGATTTCAAGCATACCTATGATGGAACTTCCGTATAATATGCGGACGTATTTTTTGGATTTTGAACAGTATTTTCGCTCAGATTTATCTTTAAATGAAAGTGGCTAAATTTCGATTACTTTTGAAACTGAACTATTTTTTAATGACCAATTATAAATCTGGCTATTTTTAAATTTCTCCCCTCTACTATAGGATCCGGCCCGACCGGGAGTTATTCTAAGTATTCATTTTAGAAGAGATTTCTACATAAATAGCCGGCTAAATTTATATTTATTTTTTCTAATCGGTGCTCATTATATATTGCTTTTTCTACGCACGTCTAGAGAACAAAATGTGGTAATACTTAGGATTCATTTTTTAAAAAAAAAAAAATCCACTTATGGGATAAGAACTCTTTCCCTTATCAAGAACTAACAAATTTTTAATGGATAACTAGATGAAGGCACGATTATACACAGAATTTCGCCTGTTATTTTTAATTTAGGTGGTTGAAGAAGTGGCTATTTAGGTTAGTCCTTCTTAGAAAAAAAGGGTATATATGACAAGCTCGATATTTCTAAGGGAGAAATTTAAAAGAGAATTTTTCATAAAAGGCATTTATTAAGACTTAATTAGCAATAAATAGAAATATTTTCTTGATATAGATATGTTTTACGTTATTTTATGATGTATATAGTGTATTAAACGAATTGTATTCAATAATACAACATGAAATGACGCCGCACAAACAGGGATTCCTGTAAATCATGATCTGTATTTAGGTGTTTTAAGCTGTATTAAGCGGGGAAAAAGTAACGTTTCAGCGCAAATCATGGGAAGGTGAATCTGTATTTAGGTGTATTAAGCTGTATTAAGCGGCGTCACTTCACAAAAAACATAAGTAATACTATAAATTTGTGAGAGAAAAATATTTTGTACCATCTAATAAGGCTTAAATATAGGAAAATATTAAATTTAAATTTTTTGTTACAAAATAAAAAAGGTTATTATATTATGTAAAATCTTAAAAAGGTATTTATATGTTATAAATAGGGTACTAACCTATTCTATAGGTGGTAAAATTTCCAATTTAAAAATAACCAGATTTATAACTGGTCATTCAAAAATAATTCAATTTTAAAAGTAATCGAAATTTAGCCACTTTTCATGTAAAGATATATCTGAGCGAAAAAACTGTTCAAAATTCGAAAAATACGCCCGCATATTATACATGAGTTCCAGCATAAGTATGCTTGAACTCACACATATTATACGGGAGTTCTAGGATAATTATGTTGGAACTCCCGTATAATATGCGGGAGTTCAAGTATAATTATGCTGGAACTCCCACATAATATACCGGAGTTACAGCAACTATAAATGTCCAGTATAATATACTGGAGTTTTGAGTACCGGTGCTTCAGTCTCCCGTATATTATACATGAGTCAACCAAGTATACCGGTCCAGCATAATATGCTGGATTTCATACCCAAATGCACCAAATGCCCGTATATTATACAGGACCAGTCTCTGTTACAGCAAAATAGTGGTTATTTTTTATTGACTTGGTAAATACTATTATTTTTTATTGACCAGTGTAAAAACTGGCTATACCATGTTACTTTGACCATTTCTAAAGTTAACAGTTAAGTGGCTCAACCTTAATCTACGTTAATATATTGTGGCAAGTCCACAAATAGTCATTCTTAGTGATGCCATTTAGATATTGATCAGTATTTATTTTACATTATTTTACGAAAAAAGGTCAAAACTATCCCTATCTTTTGCTAAATGGTTTATAAATACTCTTAGTCTACCTATCCATTCAAAAAGAAATACAAGAAGTTAATTCTATTAACAAAAATACCCTCACGACTAATGACAGAACTGATGGGCTGTGTAGTTTTGAACGGATAGATGGACGGAGGGTATTTATAAACCATTTAGCAAACGATAGAGATGGGTCTTTCATTTAGTGTCGTGGCGATTTTTAATTTTACCTTTAATAGATTCAATCTTTATCCTAGAATGTGATAATTTCAAGCTTTTTAATTAGCACCTTAGTTTCAATTTTCTTGTGTGCTTGTATTAGTTATATGTAGTTATTTTTTCTCTGTTATTTTGTGGCTCTTTTGTCTTCTTATAAACAATCCAAAGATTTCCATTACTTGTCCCTTTCGAAGATTCAATATTTCTCCTAAATTTGATTGATATATTTGGACAATTTTAGCATTTGGGCTCAATTTTTTTTCACATTTTTATTTTGTTTTAATCCTTGTCTTCTTACTGAACAACCCAAATGTATATGTTGATTTTTCATTTAAGAGTTTCAATACTTACGTTGAGTTTGATTGGAGAAATTTCAGAATCTAATTTGAATTTTGGATTATTTGATTTTAGGTTTTATCTGTTCTTTAATTAATCTGTTATTGTATATGTGCAGTGTCCCAACTAGAGAAGAAGAAAGGGAGAGATTAGATGAGTGGGAATAGGTGTGATAGATACTACCCATTTTTGTAAATGGGTCGGATAAGGTAAATGAGTTGAAATAATATCCATTTTTTGTTCCAGTCAAAAATTATCACATGGCCCAATTAAAATTGCCACATCATTAAATGAAAGACATATCCCTATCGTTTGCTAAATAGTTTGTAAATACCTTCAATCAGTTCTGTCGTTAGTTGCGGGAGTATTTTGTAAATATAATTAACTTCGTATGTTTTTTGAACTAATAGATGGACGGAGTGTATTTATAAACCATTTAGCAAACGATAGAGATAATTTTGGTCCTTTTCCGTTTATTTTATTATAAATTTTTAACTTCATGATAATTCAGGATATGTTTGTCCCGAAAAATTAAACTGGAAAACTGAAGTTGATGATGCATTGACTAATCCTAAATAATAGTTTTTTAAAGTGGCTACCTGATGCCATTTCTACTATTCTTGATGGCTAATTATAATTAGGCCGTCTATTAGTTGCAACCTACTAATCTATTAGTTACCACTCTTTACTCATATCAGAATTAATCCGCTTTTATGTGTGCGCATAAAATAATTGTTAGGCTTGGTGCTAACTGGTATTTTCGTTTTCTTTTTTCGACATACTTCCTCTTTCTCATTTCATAATCCATAATGCACTCTTTGAATATTATGGTGGTTGTTTTTCTTTGACCATGATTATTTTAAATACTTACTATTTAGGGTTTGAATGTGTAAATTTTAGTTTTAAATTCTTTTTGAAATCAATATCAAAATTGAGACAAACAATTAAATGCTTTAATCATCGTATTCAGAGATTCATCATTTTTTTTTTCGTGGTGCAAAGAGTATACATTGTCGCTCATACTGCCGAAATGAGATGATATTTACGTTGTAATTTGCTTGCATATCGGATATATGGCTTGTTTGTTAATTAGTTAAAGTTTCGGAAAATTATTCTGGAGAGGTTAATATAACAAAACATGTTGGTTGATTGTTATTTATTGAGAAGTTTGTGAGTATCCCTCCAATAAAACTTGTAAAAGTGACCAAGTAATGTTTCTTCAAAAAGATATGTTTACAATTTTTTGTTAAAAATATGATCATAACCCAAACAAATTATCCCCTTAAGAAAATTTACGAAATTTTTCATGACTTAACTCATCAAAAAAATTGTTCTCTCTCTTACCTGTCCCACCCACGAGAGGAACAGAGGCGGATCCAGGATTTTAAGTTTATGGGTTCCTGTCGCAATTTTAAATTAATATACAATAATAATTGGGTTCCCAAATAGATATTTATAGATATTTCATAATTTTTTTAACAAAAATACAGAGTCTACGCAAAAGTTACAGAGTTCTCGGGAACCCGGTAACTATACCCTAGATCCGCCCCTGGAGAGGAATCATGTTCACTGCAAAAAGTGGGTAGATTGGGCGTTTGGACATAAAGAATTGTGAAATTCCAAAAAAGGTGGAAAAAAAAATTCAAGTGAAAATGATATTTGAAATTTTGAGTTGTGTTTGGATATGAAATTTTGTGTTTTTTAAAGTTTTGTGAGTGAAAATTTTGAAAAACAGCTTTTTAGAATTTTTTTAAAATTTTAAAAAATTTTAAAATGTATCTTCAAGTGAAAAATAAAAATTTTATGACCAAATACTGATTTCGAAAAAAAAATGCGGAAAAGGGACAAAATTTCTTATGTCCAAACGGGTTAGTGGGCTTTTGGACATAAGAGATGTAAAATTCCCCAAGAAGTGAAAAAAAAAAAGAATGATATTTGTGTTATGAAATAATAAAAGAAGAAAGAACAATATTGCAGAGAAAGAGAGAGGAAATTCTTATTGAATTTTAGGGATGAATTACAATGAAATAGAACCCTCTATTTATAGGAGAAATATGACTTAGTCACAAAGTAAAACTCTCCACAAGATAGACATTCACTCTAAATAGAATTCTATTCATAACACTCCCCTTGAATGTCTATTCAATGATAATGTGCCTCGTTAAAACCTTAACTAAAAGAAAACCCAATGGGAAAAAAATTCTAGAAAAGGAAAAAGAGTACACATGTTTAGAAATGCGCCTATTGGTTGCCTCGTTAAAAACCTCGCAAGGAAAACCCAGTTGGACAAAACCTTGTAAGAGAAAAAGAGTGCAACGCGCATTAACTCCCCATGATGAGAGCATCAATTCACATCCTTAAGCCTTCGCATCCCAATCTTGTGCACTAGCTTCTTGAAGGTTGACGTCGACAAGGATTATATAAGTTTCAGTGTATTTTCATAATGACATAACATAGAGATTTCTTCATTCATATATTGAGGTACCTGAATCTCTCATGAGATATTATGAAGTGTTATGTCATGTGATCTTCTGGATCACTTGCCTCCTTTATTATGATCATTTTGATCATCTGCTCATCTTCTTTATCAAGAAGTTTATTTGAAACCAATTGTCTATATGCTTTAAGCTTACCATAGACTTTGTCGTTCTAGGACTTATATGAGCATTTGTAATGAGAATATAGTTACTTTATTTGGGTAAGCAAATGCGTCTGGCATGCTTTGCAATAAATTGCACATAAATTATCCTTTTATGAACTTCAAGTTCATATTATTTTATTCGAGGATCTCGATGTATAAATGATAATTTATTTCATGTAACGTTTTCTCAACTGTTGTATCTTGTCTCCCCCCATGTTAGAAAAACTAACTTGTTTCCTCAACTTTGAGAACCCATCTTTGTGTGTTATGGTGTTAATCAAAATATATACCGCACATCAATAATAATAAGATGGAATTATTTGGTTCCTGACCCTGAACCACTTGTGAGGGGAGAAAATAATATACTTTCGTATATAATGTATATCAAACTGATATATATAAACTTTGTTCTCATAAGCAATAATTTAGCTATTAAGTGGAGGCACTCAATAAATTATTTTGCTAAACCAACTATGATGTAAACCAACTTATCAAGATAAACTATCTTGAATAGGAAATCGGAAAATTATGCTCGAAATTAAATTAATGAGCAAGTTACCTCGCACATACCGGCCAGGTTGCGGGTTAATAATAATTGCACATGTAACCATCTCATAGATTCATCTTATGTGGTATACATGGCGGGTGAATGTGCCCATATTCACCTTTGATATTTCCAGCATTCATGGGATTCAATCCCACTTTTAGTTGGTATATTAATTAAAGAGAACATGCACATAAAAGAATTCGTAAAGAACTTTCTAGTTCTTTAATATTTATTCATGTGAATTCTCTTTATTTTTGCACATCATACTTAAATTGATATGGGTAAATCAATTATGCCAACTGAATAAATTATCAATATTGATAAAGTTCAGGTTTACACCATGATGTGTGCAATTATGAATAAACTCCAAGTTTATTATGATATGGGTTTTTGTATTAATAAATATCCACTTTATTGTGGTATTCTTTTGTTTATGTAGTACAAATTGGAGATAAAGCGGGTATCTTTTTACATACATATTATCCCGCTACAAGTTGTAGTAATAGAAGATATTAAATCTTTCCTTTATTTATAGTCTCAATATAATCAATCGCTTTTGCGTATACTTTGGAAACTGAATAAGTTTCTTTGAGACTTACTACAACATAATACCTTGTTGGTAATCAATTGTATTTCTCCAAAATAGTGGTAATTGGCTCTTCCAGAGCTCTCAATTAATTGGTAGTACCACATAATCATCAACACCTATATGGTGAATATCTCTTTTAAAGAGAAACTTATACCATTATGGTCATGGCCAAAATTAAATGAAAGATATGTTTCTTGTATTATTGTTGTCCTTTAATAATCACATTGCCAAAATATTGTGGCGTACAATAGGTACGTGACCAATGATCATTCATGCCATAATAATGATATTATTTTCTTATATCATCTCAAACCTCCCTTTAGAGGTGAGTGTGGTGTAATCACTACCACTAGCACATTTATATTCCTCCAAAAACGAATATATATTCATAAATCAGATGCTTTCTCATTCACGTCATGAATGGACCATAGTCATCTGTATGTACTTTATAAAATCTCATGTCAAATCGATGATAAATATTTTCACAAAGTGTGAGATTATTTTGAGAATCCTTATTGTTCTCATTACCACAAATGATGACGACTATAATTTCGTCTATTGCCACGTCCACATCCATTGATACCTTTACGGTAATAATTTTGTCTTCTTTCAGACTTATCACATATTGCTATCACATTCTCTTAAGAGAATGAGAATGGAGAAAATTCAATGGGACGGGTTTTCACTTCTTGTGCGCATGATTATACATGACTTTGATCATGGCAAGACATAGAAATTTTACCGCTTCATGTGGGTGTAATTTCTTAAAAACTCCATTAGAGTTATAATCAAACTTTGTTGTCTTTGCCTGTGTATATAAAATCAAATTATAGAATTTCAAGAATTTGAAAGAGAGAAGTAAAATACTTACCTTAAATCTAGAATTTTAATCATGAAGGAAGTTCATGAAACAATTGACAATCATTATGCTCAATCCCAAAGTTTCTACTCAATTGGTTAGAGTCTCGTGCTGATAACGTTGTTATTAAATAATAAAAGAAGAAAAAACAATATTGCAGAGAAAGAAAGAGGAAATTCTTATTGAATTTTTGAGATGAATTACAATGAAATAGAACCCTCTATTTATAGGAGAAATATGACTTAGTCACAAAGTAAAACTCTCCACAAGATAGACATTTACTCTAAATAAAATTCTATTCATAACAATTTGAAAATTATTACTATCGAAACAAGTGAAAGTTTTCAAAAGAAAGAAATTTCTTATGTCCAAACAGGCTTTTAAAATAAAGTGAGGAGACCGTTTAAATTGATAAGGCGACATATTTCCAACGCTGATTTTATTCGTCTAGTTTGAGTATGCCAAAGTCCAAAGTTAAAAGCATTTTGACATATACTTTTTATAGCATTAAAATCATATCGTCCACGTCCTTTCGTTTTTATTTATAAGAGATTCGTTTTACCATAAAAATTGCCTTTTTATTTACCCTTTTTTTCTATGAACTTTATTATCTACTTGTAAAGGCATATGTCCTGCGAAGATATTGAGGACATTGTGTACATCACTGAAGTGATTTAAAAGAAAAGGAGGGAAAGAAAACATAATTAAGCTATGGAGTATCACTATATGATCTAGGATAATTCTTTGATCACCTCGGTTTACGGTGTAATAGAGGTTGAGATTAGTAATGATTGCGGTGGTTAAGCTTCATTAGTTAGTTAGATTAGTTGTAACTAACTTACCTTAGAATAGAGTTATTGTAACTCAAGTTAAGGATTAGAGTTAATTTTATATATTAGCATATACAGATACTGAAAGAGAATGAATCAATATAGCTTCTTCTTCCTCTGAAATATTGAACCACATTTCATCTCTCTAAATCTAGATCTACAGCTTCTCATCCATGGCAAGTCTCTATGGTTAGCTGATTTCTTTGTTTGGCTCAAAAGTTATCAATGTACTTTATAAGCTTAAAAACAATCAAAAGTAAGAAAGGATAAATCGTAATCAAATATAATAGACATAGAGATGTAAAAATGATGTTATTGTTGTAGATCTAGTATTATAAAATGATAATATGGATTCAAGAAAAAGTGTTCGTTTGAGATAGAGATAGAGAGAGAATAGGAGAAACTAAGAGAGTTGTATTATTTAAGAATAACACTGATGCCCTTTTACAATGGGAAGGTCTCTTTTATATAATATGAGACCTTCTCGAAATAATCAAAAGAAAAGGTACAACAAGTAACGTCTAATTAGTGAAGATATTGAGCTTCAAACGACGTCGTCTTTTATCCCCGCGTCCAAGTTGCACCCTTATTGTAGTAGACATATAACCCATTGGCGTAGGTACGTTGGTGGTCAAATTTGACCCTATCCAGTTAGTCCCTCTGTTCGTTGGAGGCGCATTCGGTAGACGTCTTCGATGGACGGAAATGCAAACCTCGTCCTAGGAGAATTTTACCTCTACCTGGGGCGGCAACATGGAGGAGATAAAAAGTGTATCGTTGTTGAGCCGATGACACGTGACTTCCTTTTTTGTAATGATGTCATTGCTCGTATGCGTCATGATTATACTTACTCCCGAGGTGTTTCAGAGGATGGCGTAACGTTTTGGTTTCCCGCGCCCATTTTGAATCATTACTCTTAGATTCTTGTGCAACTTAATCCTATAAATAGGGGAGAGTTTGAATCTGATTCATCTTTCGAACCTTGGGAAAACCCTTTCTGGTTATTTCTCTGCCTTTCTTTCTTGTAACCATTACTTCACGTGAGACTCCTCCACTCCCTTAAAGTTATATTTCTCATCATTAGTGTCGTACTTCCCAAATATAATCAACATGGTAAAATGTCAACAAGGTGGTAAAAAGAACAAGAGCACTGACCCGTCTAGGGTTCCAACTTCCTC
The DNA here is from genome assembly GCA_032618575.1 of Nicotiana noctiflora. NCBI lineage: Eukaryota > Viridiplantae > Streptophyta > Magnoliopsida > Solanales > Solanaceae > Nicotiana > Nicotiana noctiflora. The sequence goes on along the minus strand of JASVEL010004754.1, from coordinate 75,354 downwards.
TGGTGGTGAGGGGGAGGAAGTGGAAAAGGCCCTCGTACCCCTTACTGTGGACAACGTCCTCCCAAAGGAGATGCATATTTGAAAGGACTTTCAAACGAAAAGTCCAGCTCTTCCCTGGGAGCATAGCGATTTATTGCAATCTCACCTAGATGACCTTCGAGCGACACACCACATTCCGGACCATGTAAAAATGGTTCCGGCTGGGATGGACTATAGCAATGTGCATAGACCTGGGTACTGTGCATTTTACAAGTATCCATTTTTTATCGGTTATAGTCTCCCAATCTACCCTCTAACGAAGGAGCTTTTCTGATTTTTCAATGTCTGTCTGGCTCAGCTTACTCCCTACACCTTAAAGGTGTGTAGGATCCTGACTACGTACGCAGCTAAGGTTGAGTGCGACGTCTCAATTCATCATCTCTTGCAGTTATTCAGCCCTACTTACCTAAGGGGTACCATGTTGCAATTAAAAAGTTGTGGCACTAAGGGTTTGGTAGTTAGGGCTGACGACAAGGCCAATCGCCTCTTCTGGCATAGGTATTTTTACATCAGAATGGCACACCTGGTGTCGGACCCCGAAAGATTCCCGAAAAGATGGAACCCAGGACGTGAGTGCAATTATTTGCAGGATTCATGACTATTTGCAACTTTGACCATTCATCCACTGTAACTTGTTTCTTTTCTTTTCTTTGTAGCGAGGGCTTCTCCACCCCAGTTTATTGATAATATCAAATCATGGGAGGGGAGATTGATACCTTATGCGGAGGAATGCCGCACCTGGGCTGCGTTTCTACAATAGTACGGCCCGTCAGGCGTCAGGTAATTCGTCGGCCTTGGTTCAGAAGCTCCTTTAGTTTTTATTGCCTGACTTACTCGTGTTAGCAGGCCGGAGTGCCCCCAATAAGAAGAAGGCCGTTGTCGCCTCGCCTATGGCAGAAATTGACTCTGATGGCAAATACACGCCCTTCGGCTTGTTCGGTGATGGTGTTTTAGAGGTTTCTCAATAGGAGGTTTCACCTATGGCGGCATCCGCAAGTGACACAACTCCCTCAGTGCCATCTCCTCGGCCCGTGGAGGATACTTCTGAGGGTGTGGAGCCACAAAAAACATAAAGACGACGGCTGATAACGGGTAAGGGGATAGCGATCAGAGATGAGGGGGTAAATGAACCCCATCAAGGATCGAGGCCGATTTTTATAGCCCATGCTATCTGCTCTGGGGGCTCGGCTCCCCAAAGGGGAGCTATTGTCGATACCGGCCCAGCCCATATTCCGGAGAGTAGTTCTTCGGCCATCGTTGAAGGAGTGGGCGATGGTGGCGCAGGGGCTAACACTTATGCCACCCGTGGAGATGCAGATAGGTTGGCGAAGGGTCCAGCCCATGTGGAGATGGCGGCGGGTAGGTCCAACCGTCGAATTATAATCCTGGGGGTATAACCTGTTACAACACAGCGAGCAGGCCGCAGTAGATTTGACCCTGTTATGCGCGACCGTTGAGCATGAAATGTTAAAGGGTGTTAGTGATGGCGACCTATCCCGGAGGATTGCTGGCGTGGCCTTGCAGGTAGCTTTAAGTTTTCTTTGTGTGTTGTAAAGCTAACTGTGATGCGTGCTGACTTGCTTTTCCTCTTTTACTTTTCCTTTTATACTCTCATTTTGGAAGTGGAGAGGAGGAGGCGGTCGCATAAGAAGGCAGCCACTTTTAGTAATATGGCTAAGAAATATCAATGGTGTCGTGCCAAGCATCGGGCGCTGGCGGACCTACTTAAGCAGGACCCAAAATTCTGGTTGTTTTGTGAGGGCCTCGAACAGTCGGAGGCCCAACTAAAATGGAGGGTGGCCGAGCTGAAGCAAGTCAACGAGCAGCTGATGGCTGCCCTGGCTCGGAATATTAAGTTGGAGACTCTTCTTCAATCGAAGGAAGAATAATTAGAGGTTAGCCGTGGGGTAACGGTGGAAGCTGCTGATTTTCGAACCAAGGTCGCTGCTTTGATCGCCGAACTTGATGCTAGGGCAGCTAAAATTGAAGTCCTTAAGCGGAATGCTACACCGAGACCTGATGAGGATGTGCATTGTGAGGCGCATGATATGTGGGTGTATGTCGAGGCCAAATTGGTCTTATTCAAAGAGTTCTTAGCTGCAGGTCGTGCCACAGAGGCGGAGATTCAGGAGTAACGGCGTATAGCCCGCGTTGCCCGCGAAACTTGTAGGTATAGTTCTGATTCCCAAACTGCACGGGTTATACCTTAAAGAAGTCAACCATCTAGAGTCCGACTCCTGGATCTCTGCAACTTATAACCCTGGGGGCGGCGATGAGCAAAATAGCGATCGGAACGGAGAGCAGAATGGCGATCACATAGGGGATAATGGGCGAAGCGGCGAAGCCTCTTAGGATTTTTATATATTTTTGTTTTGTTGTATTTTGGGACATAAATGGACCCTTTGTAAGGTCGAGTGTACATGTATTCTTTGAATGATAATGAAAGTCATACTTTTGCTGCCATTCTTTTCCTTTTGTACTTTTTACTTTCGGCACTTCATCTCCGCAGAGAGGGTGCTCACTTATAGGATTTTCAACATGTTTTTTGAATGTTGTCTGTGTTGTCTACCAATAGGATGTGACTTTGATGCAAAATAGTGGTGGTTTTAGCCGATAACGGCATCATTTCGATGTTTATATGGATGCCTTTTGTCGTAATCGACCAAGGTTGGCGACTGTAGGCAACCGTGGCTTTGGCCATAAGCGAGATGATGGCTTTAGCCATGTATGCGGCTTTGACTACCGCCGAATCACTTGTTTGTCGTGGTCGAGTTGGGTCGACTTGTTGACGATGATGGCCTTAGCCATAATATTATTGATGGCCTTAGCCATAGGCGTAACTTCGACTGTCATCGAGTTACTTGTCGTAGTTGAGCTGGGTCGACTTACTAACGTCGATGGCCTTAGCCATGCATATAATTTCGACTATTGTCGAATTACCTGTTCGTCGTAGTCGAGCTGGGTCGACTTATTGACGTTGGTGGCCTTAGCCATGCACGTAATTTCGACTATTGTCGAATTACCTGTTCGTCGTAGTCGAGCTGGGTCGACTTATTGACATTGATGGTCTTATCCATAATATTGTTGTTGGCCTTAGCCATGTACGTAACTTCGAATATCGTCGAGTTAATTGTCGTCATAGTCGAGCTAGGTCGACTTATTGACGTTGATGGCCTTAGCCATAATATCGTTGATAGCCTTAGCCATGTACATAACTTCGATTGTCGTCAGGTTACTTGCCGTCGATGGCCTTAGCCATAATATCGTTGATGGCCTTAGCCATGTACGTAACTTCGACTATCGTCGGGTTACTTACCGTCGATGGCCTTAGCCATAATATCGTTGATGGCCTTAGCTGCATGCTCACCGGAGATGGCCGTAGCCATTTGCTCATTAGAGATGGTCGTAGCCATTTGTACTTTGGAGATGGTCGTGGCCATAGCCGTTTGTACGTTGGAGATGGCCGTAGCCGTTCATACATTGGAGATGGTCGTAGCCGTTCATACATTAGAGATGGCCGTAGCCGTTCATACATTGGATATGGCCATAGCTGTTTATACATTGGAGATGGTCGTAGCCGTTCATTCATTAGAGATGGCCATAGTCGTTTATACATTGAAGATGGCCATAGCCATTTACACATTGGAGATCATGCTAATCCAGTCCCTTTGTCATGCCAGTCAGGAAGGCGTATGGAGTGGCTGGTGTGATAAACTTGGTTTGAAAGTATCTCCAGGTGCCCCCTCTGCCACCTCGTTCAAAACCTCCCCGAGAAAACCCAATTGGAATAAAACTCGGGTAAGGGAAAAAGAGTGGAACTCGGGAGGCACCTTTCAGAAATGGAAATACTTGAGGTGGGCGACGTTCCAATTTTTTTGAAATGTCTTTACTTCCATTGTTTCTAATTGAAATGCTCTTTTATTTACTTATGCTGTGATTTTGTAGGGTCCATCCTAGTTGGTGCCCACCTTTCCTTCGCTTGGGTCTTTTGACGCCAACATTTTGGCTTTGAGGACGTAGTCACCCACTTTGAGTGTTCGTATATTGGCCTTCTAGTTGTAGTACCTTTTGACTTGTTGTTTTTGGGCCACCATCCTTATGTGGGCCATTTGTCTTCATTCCTCGGCCTTATTGAGGTCTTAAAGTCTATTCATGTTGTTCTATGTTCCGCTTATATGTGAATACCTCATGTTTGGTTCACCGACTTCAACCGGTATGACTGCGTCGGTTCTGTAGACTAGTGAGTATGGTCTTTCTAATGTAGAGGATTTGGGTGTGGTCTGGTGTGCCCATAACACTTCCGGTAGTAGCTCGGGCCATATCCCTTTAGCGTCCTCGAGTTTCTTCTTAAGTATGTTCAGTATTGTTTTATTGGACGACTCTGCTTGGCCATTGGTGGAGGGGTGGTATGGCGTGGAGAGTATTCGCTTAATATGCCATTTGTCGAAGATCTTTGTCGTCTTACGGCCGACGAACTGTCGTCCGTTGTCGCAGCTAATTTCTTTAGGGATGCCGAAGCTACAGATGATATTCTTCCATATGAAGACGATGACTTCCTGTTCACGTATTTGGGCGTACACACCTGCTTCCACCCATTTGGAAAATAGTCAGTTAAAACTAATACAAATCATACCTTTTCTCGTCCCGCTGGTAGGGGACCGACTATGTCCATTTCCCATTTGATGAAAGTCCATGGGGAAGTGACTAAGTGAAGTGGTTCTCCTAGTTGGTGTATCATGGGGGAATACTTTTGGCATTGTTCGCATCGGCAAACATACTCCGCTGCGTCTTTTTTCATAGTGGGCCAATAATAGCCGGCCTGTATTATGTAACGAACAAGAGCGCAGTTACCTATATTGGGCGCCACAATGACCTTCGTGTACCTCTTCGAGTACTGGTCGTATTTGTTGTGGCCCTAGACACTTGGCTAGGGGTCTGCCAAACGTCCTTTTGTATAACTCATGGTTTACCAGTCAATACCGGGCGGCCTGTACGCGGAGCTTCTTGGCTTCTTTTTTGTCTAGTGGGAGTGTTCCATCCTGCAGATATGATACAAACTGGTTGCGCCAGTCCCAAGTCAAATATAAAGAGAGTACATCGGTGTGATCAATGGCTGAATGGAGGAGGGTGACCACGCTTTCTTTATTGAAGTTTTTAGTGGCTGCATCCAATTTTGCTAGACCATCTGCTTAAACGTTTTGTGCTTTCGAACTTGTGCGAAGCGACACTCGTCGAAATCGGTCATTAACCTGTGGATTTCTGACTGGTATTTTTGTAACCTTTTCTCCTTGATTTGGTAAGTCCCGTTTACCTGGTTCGCCACGAGTTAAGAGTCGCAATAGAGAACGAGCCGTCGAGTTCCATACTTGATGGCTAGTTTCATTCCTACAATAACAGCCTCGTACTCGCCTCGTTGTTAGTCATCTCGATGCATCGTATGGACTGGCAAATTATTTCGCCCGTGGAGACCTCGAGAATGAGTCTCAGTCTCGATCCCAAGGCATTAGTGGCGCCATCAATATAAAGAGTCTATAGGTCGCCGCTAGAGAGGGCACGATGTGCCTCTAATTTTGCCTCTCGTAGTATCTCTGTGCTGAAGTTGGCTATAAAGTTGGAAAGTACTTGTGACTTAATGGAGTTTCTTGGGTGATATGAGATATCGTGCTCGTTGAGCTCTATGGCGAGTCTGCCTGATAACTCAGGCTTATGTATGATGCTTCTTAAGGGGAAGGTCGTCACTACTTTTGTAGGATGATATTGGAAATAGGGTCGGAGCTACCGTGAAGCTACGACCAATGCCAAAGCTAATTTTTTAATGTGTAGATGCCGTGTTTCGGCGTCCACTAAGGTTTTGCTAATATAGTAAATAAGAGATTGCATACCTTTATTTTCACGAAATAGGATTGCACTAACGACAACCTCGGATACAGATATATATACTAGCAGGGGCTCGCCTGGATGTGCTTTTGCCACCAGCGATGGCGAAGATAGGTACGCTTTCAATTTTCTTAAGGTCTCGACGCATTCCGCATTCCACTGTAATCCATTGTCCTTTCTCAGCATATTGAAAAACTTATGGCATCTGTCAGAGGATTGTGAGATGAACCTAGACAGGGCGGTTATTCGCCTCGTCAACTTTTGCACCTATTTTTTGCTATTCAATATCTCAGGTATTTCATATATCACCTTGATCTGATCTGGATTGACCTTGATACCTCATTGAGATAAGAGAAAACCTAAAAAATTTCCTAAGGCCATGTCGAAGGCTCATTTCTCGGGGTTCAGTTTCATCCCGTACCTTCTCAATATCCCGAAGGCTTCTTTCATATGTTCGATGTGGTCATCTTTTCTCTTTGACTTCACCACCATATCATTGATATAGACTTCCATAGTCTTATTGAGATGCTCTTTAAAAATTTTTGTAACCAGTCTCTGGTATGTAGCCCCTGTGAGCACATGATTTTTGCCCTATACGAGAATTACTCCCAAAACGTCAAAAATAAAAGAGTCTTGTGATTGTTTGCAATATTTGCGGGCTTTGATATTAATTTTCTTGTTATTTGTATTTGTGTGTGCATGCTTATGTGATTAAATTAATAAAAAATACAAAAATATATATAATAGCATTTAAAACTTAATCACAAAAATTTCTGAGTGGATTGGTAAATTACCTATTTTTACGAAATGGAAAAATCAAAAATATATAATAATATACATATTTTCATTCGATTTTGTTGTCATTATAGGATTTTATGTTTATCTGTTAATTGTGTATTGATTGATGTTCAGCATTAATATCCCTATAGTTTTATTTTTAATGGTTACAAATTAATTAGAAGTTTGTGTTGATTATAAAGAAGGAAAAGAAGAGGACTTGGGCCCCTAAATCCGGAGCCCAAACAAAAACAACCAGCCCAATCCAATCGATACCATCTCACCCAGTTCGACCCACTCTTACTAAGACCAAACGACGTCGTTCTGTTTTAAGTAAAGAGATCCAAGCCGTCGATCAGCGTTGATCTGACGGATCACATTAATCGCCCTATTATTTGATCCTGGCCGTTGGATTCTCATCATCCAACGGCCGAGATTAAAACATTAATTTTAAACATGCCAAAGAACCCCCCAATACCCCCATACCCGTTCATTCTCTCCCAGGCCCCTTCTCGTCTCTCTCAAAGACGATAAAACGCCGCCGCCTTACGCTGCCGTCCTCCGCCGGCCTGAAATCGCCTACGGCGGCGGACGGTGGCCAATCCCAACCAAATTAACACCGTAGAACCTCCTAGTCCCCCTCTATACGAATCCATCCTTCATTTACCTCGAATCACTCCGGAACTCCTCGAATCTTCATTTGAAGATTCGAGTCAAACTCGAACTAACGCCAAACCACCCCAAACTCACCCCAAACCCTCCCATGACCTCCCTCATACCCCCACCGGCCTTGGTTTAGCTCGAATCTTACCAGGATTGTAAAAGCCCCAAATCTCGGCCATGAACCCTAGATGCCGATTTCTTCCTAATTGAGGTCTAATAGACCTTAGTTGGGATGTTTTCCTTATTGAAAACATCTCAATTAAGGTCCATTGGCCTCAAAAACAAAAAGTCCAAGTCCGAGTTGAATCCAAGATGGGTCCGAGGTCCGTTCAAGTGCGGATTTTCTCCTTACATGGTATTTCTTTTTTCTTTCTTCATATTTTAGTGTGTTAATGATGTGAATTTTTTATCCTTTGTTTCTTCTTTTAGTTTTCTGTTTTTCTTCATCTCTAGTAGACCTTTTATCCGGTTGATTCCCATCTCTATCTGTGTTAATTCGATGCTAATTGCTTTGTATGCATAGTTTATTTAACGTCGTCAACGAGTTAACTCGTTTGTATGATTGTTCGTTTAATTGTCTGCCCGTATGCAATTCACAAGTCTAGGGCCTGTTATTGCTTGATTCCAGATTAGGAGTTAATTGGATATAGTTGTTAGGATTTGAATTAGCTGACTAGGAAATTAGATGTTAGCATTTTAAAGTATTTTTAATGCCCTGCACATGAAGCTGAGCAGTGGAGCCTGCTGTTACAGCAGGGCACTTAGCCATGTCTGGACAGAGGCCATTGTTTAATTAATAAGACCCATACATGGACAATGGATAGTGGGGAGTTCAGGGAGCAATAGGGTCTGGGCAGAGATAGGAATGGGCAAGGGTATTAGTTTAGTGAGGGGCATTCATTCAGGAGGGAATTCAAAAAAACTATAAGTATAGGATGGAAAAAGAGATACGGAGAGACATTCATACCTACAAAATTTTTAGAGAAAACAGTGATAGAAAAGCATATAAGGGCTTAGACATTCATACATATAGACCTGAGAGATAGAAATCTTAGACAGTGATAGAGAGATTGAAAATAACTACTGTTTCATTGGATTCCTATTTGAAGTTCACACAGATCCCTTGCATAGATTTTGGGGTCGTTTGTTTTGTTGGTCGAGGTGGTGTCACTGGTTTTGCTGAGTGATCGTGTTTGGCCACTGTTAGTGTTGTGTTTGGCCACTGCTAGTGCTGTGTCTTGGCTACTGCTGTGGGTTGTTTTTGGCTGCTATTTGTTGCTGAGTTTTGGACTGCTTTCTCTTCTGTTGTTGTTTGCTGTTGTGTGTTATTGCTGCTGGTTTACTACTACTGTTGCTTCACTGCATAGCTGATCCCTAGTCTTCTACTTTGTCAATTTCCAGGTATTTTCTTCTCTCATGTTATATTGGTGCACATGAAGTGGAAATGGAAATAAAATGCTCAATCCTTGGCTCCTCGAACACTGCCCGTTTGGATTGTTGTGTATTGATAATCGAATAAATGCTAAATGTAATAGATTAATGTAGCTTTATTCTTATTTGCACGTGTACGAATCATGGCCTGTATAATTAGGATTTTTTTTAGATGGACTTGGGTTGTTATATTACTTGTGAACACGAGAATTAGTAGGCTAATAATACTAGAAATTGCCTAGTTAGCTTGTTTAAATTGTGGTTATAGTCTCCACTAGTGTAGTGGAACTTCGAATGCAAAAGAAGTTAGAACTAAAAATGAGTTGAAATCTGACTTTTATTCATACGATGTAATTGAAAACTTGATGAAGGAATGAAATATTGGACTTGCCTTTCGCTGAAGCTATCTCTGTTTTCTTATTGTTTGTAGTTGTAACTCATAGATCCTTCATAATTAATTACGAATGGTTGTAATAAATAATAGACTATGTGAATTCGATTAGAGCAAAGTAGTGGTAGATAATAATATAGTTAAACGTAGTTAATAGTTTACCACCTAATTCAAAAACTAAAACAAGCTAATACACATTTAATACACTTAGATACATAAATATGATCCTGAAACTGAGCGTATAAATTGGCATTTAGTTATTTTTTTTACTAATTAAACCCTAAATCAGGATCGATTTAATCTAAAAAGGATAAGTAGTTTAGAAGTTCAAATTGTATTATTGTTTACCTCTACTTTGAAAAAATGAGTTATCTACAAATTGACTTTTAAATTTTGTGATTGTTAATAACAGTAGTCCAAGCATATTTAGTTTAAAATTAAAACACTATTTCCTTCAGTTAAAGAATAAAGTGACAAAATAAGTTCTGCAACTAGTATCATGATAATTACTTAAATATCTGAACCTGCCATATATAATAACAACACTGATACAAACTACTTCGCCAGAATTCTTAATTAGTTGTTAAATATTAAAATTAGTAGTGGTCTGAAAGTGTAACTTAGCATCGTTTGAAATGATTAATTAGTAATGCTGAATAATATTTGCTCAAGTACTGTTATTGAAATGTTAGCTTAGTTTCGCTTATATAGTCCGGGCCTAGTCATGTATACAGGCTCAGATCTGGTTAATATGGCATTTATGCCCTCGAGTAGAAACAGTAGTATACATTGGGCTCCAGAGGCCCAATTGTATTCGATATTGGACTGTTAAGCAGTCTGAAGTCCAGGTCCAATAATGAATAATGGCCTGGATTCTAATATTATGGTTTGAAAAACTAACACAAAAACAAATATGTATTAGGAAGGAAAAACAAAAAAAAAAAATAGAAAATATAGTATATGAATAGGATTGGACTTTAAAAAATAAGGGACGAGCCTCATTACAAAAAATGAAAACACACGGGGCCCCAAAATAAATCTCAACATAAAATTTTAGACTCCTGGACGAGCCGTTTAGCGAATTTCACGGCCTTCCAAAATTAATAGAGCGTTAGTATCTTTAGGCGCGTAATTAATAATTTTATCTTCTTAAATTCGGGTGCACATTTATGTGACCCAAATCCAAATCTCAACAAAGTTGAAATGTGTCTATAATCACGGGTACATTGATTGTGACGTGGTTTGAAATACATTTTCGTGATGTTGCAATTCTTTATAAAAGTAATGAATAATTTGTTAAAAGCGGTTAAAAGTGAAATTTTGCACATAAGTTCAAAAATTGTTAAACTCAGATAATCAAGCCAAATACAACAGTTGAGCGACCGTGCTAGAACCACGGAACTCGGGAATGCCTAACACCTTCCCGGGTTAACAGAATTCCTTATCCGGATTTCTGGTTCGCGGACTGTTAAACATAGTCATTCTTTTCCTCGATTCGGGATTCAACCGGTGACTTGGGACACCATAAATCTCCCAAGTGGCGACTCTGAATTAATTAAATAAATCCCGTTTCGATTGTTCTTTAATTGGAAAAACTCCTTCGCGCTCCCGCAGGTGCGTAAAAAGGAGGTGGGACAGCTCTGGCGACTCTGCTGGGGATAGCTTTAACCCAGAACTTCGATTCAGGGTTTAAGAATTCGAGCTCAGTTAAATTGTTGTTTTTGCCTATATCTGATTTTATTACATGTTTAATTAATATTGCTGTTTTTGCTTATATCTAATTTCATTATATATTTTGATTAATGTGCTACATGTTTACCGCTTTGATATTGCGTGAACAGTATATATAAAACTGTGCCGAAAACCCTTCTCTTCTTACCCCGGGTATGTGCTTACTGGTTGAGACTCCCCTTTCTGTTAGTGTCAATACCAAAAATAAGAAAAGAGGCAGGATAAGTTACAAAGCCGGACGATCCCGCGGGTCCTCGGTACGTAGCTCCCTCCTCAAATCCGAGTTGTCCGCTCGGGTACACGGTCTAGTACCATTGAAAACATCAGGATATTAAGCCTAGATTTAGGACGTTTATTTGCATCATATCCGACTTAGGGAACTCAACACAGGGGTTGGGTCCGTCTAGGACAGGTGACCCGGAAAATTAAAGACCGAGCATGTTATATGTTATTTGTTGTAAGCATTTATTTAGACTGGCATGCTGACCGGCTTTTAAATACTGAAGAAAAACGAAAAACAAAAGGAAATAGTATGGGGAAATAAATATTTTTCAGAAAATACAAAGAAAAAATGTGTTTTACCAACAAGTCAATAAATTTAGTTTGCCAATAAAAAACGGCAGAAGGTTGACTTTGCCAACAAAATGGTTTTCTTGACAAAATGTGTTTTCTTTAAAATAGTTGTTTTGACGGACCGAACTATGCGGGTTTGATTCTCACCGGGTGTGAGATACGTAGGCAGCCTTTAACGGGTCCAACTTCCCTTTATCTCAAAATAAGTTTTCAAAAAAAAGAGAGAAGAAATAATGACAGAATGCCAGGACGACCACCTTTTCATCAGTCTTAATATTTTGACCAGTCAATTCCTGTGGCCCGTTTCATTTTTTAAGAAAAAGATAGTTTTGTTTGGGTCAAATAAAGATTTCTCCTTCATCTAAAAATTACCTTAATAAATGTGCAGAATGAGCACGAGTCAGAATACAACCGAAGCTATCATAAACAAGGTCCCCTTAAGTTTGCATATGTGGTGGAGCGACCTGGGCAAACAAGGACAAGACGCAGTTAAGCTGTACCTAGGAGATCTAGTGGGGCTACTAAATATTACCCCGAGAGGAGACATCATACGAGCCTTGATCTCATTATGGGATCCAACACACAATGTGTTCCACTTTTCAGACTTCGAACTCACACCAACATTAGAAGAATTGGCCGGGTATATCGGAAGACCAAAAGTCCCTATGAGGGAACAATATCTCATTGCGCCAAGGGTAGTGACAGTACATATATTTTTGGATACTGTGAAAATCCGCAGAACTGTACACAACCCAGACTTATCAGAAGGGTTCTGCACTTTAGCATTTCTATATGATAAATATGGTCATTACGGGGTTTCAGCAAACACAAAAGCAAAATCTGCATTGGAGAAAACCAGTTAAAATGGGAAGAGCATAGACGCATCGCCTTCATGATAGCTTTCTATTTCCCAGAAAAGACGGGAATATCAACATACAAGTGGCAGGGGTCGTGAGCACTCTGATGAAACAAAACAATAGTACTTTGGCTCCCATGATAATATCGGATATCTCTCGTGCACTCACTATCTGCAAAGCTGGAGGGGTCTTCTTTGAAGCTTGCAATGTACTGCTCCAAATGTGGATGATCGATCACTTATGTCGTCACCCGCAGTTTATGAGGTATAGTTTATCGGAGAAAACCTGTATAGAAGAATTGATCTGCCAGAGGGGATTAGCGGATGGATACGACTTTTGCGTTTGATTCCAGCCAGCAAGATAGAATGGACATTTGGCTGGCTACCCGTGGAAGAAGTTATATATGCATCGGCCATGGAGTCATATTTATTGCTAATGGGCCTCAACAGCATCCAGCCCTACGCACCAGGTCGAGTATTGAGACAGTTGGGACGATGCCAAATAATCCTAAAAGAAGAAGACCTCAGCCCACATGTGGTTGAAATTGGACCGGGAGGACAGTTCCCTGAAGCGTTGGTCCGAAAGATTTGGAGTGAATGTCAAACATTAAAGATAGACACCCGGGTGCGAGATCGAGCCCGGGGTGAAGTATCGTCGGAATACCCCGCATGGTATAGCAGAGACCTGGAGCATCAAAGGCCCACAAAAAGGCCCCACCTCAGGGAGTTTGCTGGAGCATCACAAGAACAATGGGACTGGTTGGCCAGAGAAGAAGCTTATAGAACAAAGATCAGCAGAATAGAGCGACGGACCCAGGAGCTCCAATTTGAAATAGATATGCAAGCCGCCGCCAACGAAGGAGATAAAAAGAAGTTGGCACAAGAAAATGACTTTTTGAGAGCTCAAATCCAGCAAATGAAAAGGGATGCTGACAGACAGTTGAGGAGTCGAGCAGACGAAAAATTGATAAAGGGTTTGAGAAGCCAAGTTGCCGATGTCCAAAGAGAATTGGAAGAGTCGAAAGCCCAAACAATGAGGATCCGTCCTAGCTGGAGAAAGGAGGCACATCAACATGCACTTCACCTACAACGGGTGGAAGAGGATTACACTGAGACCATCACTAGTCTAAGGGAGGCAAATGTTATCCTCAGGGAGCGGGTTTTCAAGCAAGCCCGAGGTGCTAGAGCAGACCTCGACCGTTGCCATAATTTGATGGCCCGACTGCAAGAACAAGTGGATAGGCTCCTAGACCAAGTCACCAACAATGCTCAAATATTGGGGGCGAAAAACCAGCAGGTAGAGCAGCTACTCAGAGAAAGGAACATGATCAAGGACAGAATTGGAGAAATCGGGCATTATGTCACCATGAAGTGCTTAGCTTGTGAACAAATGCCCCGCACCGACCTTTTTGCTTCAGTTATGGGCTATGTTCATCAGATCATGAGAGAATTAAGGGGACTACACAAGGACCTCACACCAAGGCCCGCGGCAAGGCCGAATGATGCCTCGCGGGCCCCTAGGAATTTTAGAACATTAGATTTTTGATTAAAAAATGTATTTTTGAAATATTGGGTCAAGCCAGTTGGCATTTTATTTTACTTTTTCGAGTCAAGCATTTCTTTTATTTTGCTGATTGTTGTAAGACATGTTTTGTAACTTTAAGGTTTTATTTGATATAAAAGTTACTGAATTTTGCCACAATCTTGTTACCAGAACTACGCTCGGTCTGATTCACGCGGGGACGTGATACGTAGGCAATCCACATAAGACAAGATTCGACCACCACTAAAAAAGGAAAGGAAAAGAATACGAAGGTTAATAACAATAAGGCTTTCAAGGATAGTTGAAAAAGAGAAAAGAAAAAGAAGAAAAAAGAAAAAGAGAAAAAGAGAAAAGCTGGAATGACGCATGTTATGAGTACATATAGAAAGGGTTATTTGGTTAGGTGCATTGCATCCAACGTGCTATAACATATCTGTTAAACTCGGTAAACTAACAAGTTTGTTGCAATTCCAGAAAAGTTTAGCAGTTGGTTTGACAGAATATACTGGCCAGCCACCATTACCGCACTAGATCTAAAAGGCCAATTACAGCAAGCATGTCTAGTTCCGGTAAAAGTCTCGAGGAAGAGAAATCAGAGATACAAATCATGAAAGAAGAGGTCGACCGGTTGAAACAGCAGATAACAGAGATGCACCTAGCCTGGGCTAGGGGACAGTCCTCACTAAACCGCCCTACTCTCTCATCAGCTCCAGAACATCCACCCCTTGATCCTTCGACAAGCGCCCCACTCTATCCATATTATCAAGGGGAAAACCCTTATGTCACCCAAATTCCACCAGCCAAACAAAATCCTCCTCCGATCACCCCTGTTTTTGTGGCACCCCCACCGGCCACTCTACAAAAGTCGTCCGGTGAGCCGCATGTTCAAATCCAAGACAATTCTTACTATCCCCCCGAGCCTACTTTTAGGGCTCCTGAACCGCATACACACACCCCTCACTGGGATAACCCGGCAGAACCGGAAAAGCACTTCCAAAGTTCAGAGCATGAGGAAGTTATTAGAAAAGTTAAAAGCCTGGAGCAGTCCTTTAGGAATATACACGGTTTGGGCAACCAGGTCAGTGTCGCTTACAAGGATCTGTGTCCATTCCCAGATGTCCAGTTGCCAGCCGGGTTCAAAATGCCCAAGTTTGACTTATACGAGGGGCATGGTGATCCAGTGGCCCATCTTCGAGGGTTTTGTAGTAAAATGCGAGGAGCCGGAGGACGAGACGAGATTCTGATAGCTTACTTCGGTCAGAGTTTGGGAGGATCTGCCCTGGAGTGGTACACTAGGCAGGATCCCAGCAGATGGTTTACTTGGGATGACTTGGCTCAAGCATTCATTGGCCAGTTCCAGTACAATCTTGAAATAGTCCCAGACCGCTTATCATTGCTAAAGATAGAAAAGAAACCCGCCGAAAGTTTCAGGGAATTTGGTTTCCGCTGGAGGGAACAGGCAGCAAGGGTAGATCCGCCTATGAGAGAGAACGAGATGGTGGATTACTTCTTGCAGACACTAGAGCCAACCTATTTCGGACATCTGGTGACGTCCGTGGGCAAGTCATTCACCGAGGTGATAAAGATGGGGGCTATGATCGAGGAAGGCTTGAAAGCCAACAAGATCATGAGCTACTCAACATTGAAAGCCACCACCCAAGCTATTCAAAGTGGTACCGGAGGAGTGCTTGGGAAAAGAGGAAAGAAGAAGTCACGGCAGTCGAGTCAGGGACATGGTTCAGAAACAGAGGCCCCGCACCCCAGTATAACCCGCCACAGCCTCACCACCAAAATTACTTCCACAATCCATATAACCACCCGCAACATTACTATCCGACGCCTGATCCCTATTTTACTGTCCATCACGCTCAGTCATATTCCGCACCTCCCGTCCAGGCACCATGGCGTGCACCAAATCCACAGAACAATTACCCACCCCCAAGAGCCTATAGAAATCCCATGGGTGCGGGTTTTCGCCCGAACCAAGCATTCAAGGGCGACAGGGCGCCAAGGCCAAAGACTTTCACTCCCTTGGGGGAGTCCTACACCAGTCTGTTCCATCGTTTGAAGCAAGTAGGGTTGCTGAATCCGGTTGAAGCTAAGCTACCAAACCCTCTTCCAAAGAATTTGGACCATTCAGTAAATTGTGCATACTGCTCAGGATGTCTGGGACACGACACGGAAAGGTGTTGGAGGTTGAAAACAGCCATCCAAGAGCTCATCGACACTCGCAGGATTGAGGTCCAGACTCCAACAGAGCCCAACATCAACCAAAATCCACTTCCAACTCATCATGAGACCAACATGATCGAGTTGGTACGGGTAGAAGAAGGAAAGGAGAAAGCCTCTCGGACTGTAATGATGATCAAGTCTAGCGGGGTAGGAATGAGAAAGGGGTCGAGCCTTGATGAGTCATCCATTTGCAAGAAGGACATACCAGGAGGGTCGGAAGCAGAAAAGGGAAGTGTGAACGAAGTACCGGTGAGGCCGGGGGAAGCAAAAATAGTTGTACCGGGGGTAGCAACCAAGCCCGTCTTGACGGTAGCAGGCGTTCGAATGGATCCTTTCATCATCAAGCCAGAAATACAGTTGCCAATAGCTGATAGCAGAGCTATTCCATGGAATTATGCTCGGATTACGACAACCTACAAAGGAAAGGAAGTGAAAGAGGAAGTTTGCGAGGCGCAAGGTTTGACCCGCTCGGGGAGATGTTTTGCCCCTGCGGAATTGAGGAAGATCACTCCGGCAACATTGAAAAAGCCGGTAACTGACGAAGAGGCAGAAGAATTCCTGAAAAAGATGAAGCTGCATGATTATTCTGTCCTAGAACAGCTGAAGAAAACTCCCGCGCAAATCTCATTGCTATCCTTGCTGATACATTCTGAAGAACATCGGCAAGCTTTGATGAAAGTTCTGAATGAGGCCCACGTACCTGATAAAATCTCAGTGAGTCATTTGGAGAAGATCACCAATAGGATCTTCGAAGCGAATCGGATCACCTTCACCGATGATGAGTTGCCTGAGGAAGGCACCGAACACAACAAGGCTTTGTATCTTACGGTAAAGTGTGAGGAGTCGGTGGTTACCAAAGTCCTTGTCGATAATGGATCCAGTGCTAACATCTGTCCTCTCTCTACACTGGATAAGTTGAAAGTGGACATCGGCAGGATACGCAAGAACAGCATATGTGTTCGAGGGTTTTATGGAGGAGGCAAGGCGTCGGTCGGGGACACAGTGTTAATCTTGACAATTGGGCAAGTGGAGTTCACCATGGAATTCCAGGTGCTGGACATGGTAGTGTCATATAACCTTCTGATAGGGCGACCGTGGATCCATGCCGCAAGAGCGGTTCCATCCAGCCTACACCAACTCGTCAAGTTTGAGTGGGACCAATAGGAGATCGTCGTCCATGGAGAGAATGATCTACAACCAGGCACCATCGTCCCCTTTGTTGAGACGGAAGAAGATGTTGGGCCATGGGTATACCAGATCTGCGATGTGGTATCCGCCAACCGAGTTCCAGAAGGGGAATGCATTCCCAATGACAGAATAATTACTGCCGACGTCATGGTGGCTCATGAAATGTTGAGACATGGTTTCATACCCGGCAAAGGTCTAGGTGCATCTCTGCAAGGAATCATACAACCGGTATCAGTGGTCGAAAACTTAGGAACCTTCGGCTTGGGATTCAAGCCAACATCGGAGGACATCCGGCGAGCCAAGAGGAGTAAGCAGAAGACATGGGTGCTCCCGAAGCCGGTTCCACGCCTTTCCCAATCTTTTGTCAGGTCCGGAGCAAGAGGACATCCGACGACAAAGATTCCCAGTCCTATGGTTAGGCCAGACGAAGAGTTCTTAAGAACGTTCGAGGACCTATTCGCGGATGTATGCATGCTCGAGGATGGCGAAGGATCCAGCCATGCCGAGATACAGTTTGTGGGATCGAAAGCAAAATTGAATAATTGGAAGGCTACTCCTCTCCCTGTCCGGAAGGAGTCTTGGTAGTTTGTTTTGGATTGTTCTCTTTCGAAATTTTATGTCGGGGTTGTCCCCGGAGTAAAATCCGTTTGTTTTAGTTCATTTTTTATTTGAGTTTGCAAGTTTGTTTTTCCTTGTACCGTTCCCATTAATGAAATTTTGTCCCCTTCATGTCTAATCTTGTTTATTTTCCTTCTTTTTACTTTTCGGAACAGCCTTCTTTCAACTGATCTTAATGATATGGCGTGCTTAAAGATTAATCAACCCAGTTCTAGAAAGTCAATCGGGTTTGGAAATAATAACGCATGAAATAAGAAGTGACGAGAGTGAATCGGAATACGGCGATGATGAAGCCGTAAAAGAAATCGGTGAAGAATTAAGTCACTTCGAGGAAAAACCCAAACCAAATTTAAATGATACCGAGGTTGTTAATCTGGGGGGCACAGATGACGTCAAAGAAACCAGAATAAGTGTCCATATTGAACCCAACTTGAGAGAAGAGTTGATCAAAACACTCATGGAGTTTAAAGACATTTTCGCATGGTCGTACGACGACATGCCAGGACTCAGCACTGATCTAGTGGTTCATAAATTACCCACTGATCCGGCATGTCCTCCCGTCAAGCAAAAACTGCGGAAATTCAAGACGGAGATGAGTGTAAAGATCAAGGAGGAAGTAACCAAACAGTTACAGGCGAAAGTCATTCGTGTCACTCGATACCCTGAATGGTTGGCTAACGTAGTACCGGTGCCAAAGAAAGACGGGAAGATCAGAGTATGCGTGGACTACCGCAATCTCAACAAGGCAAGCCCTAAGGATAATTTCCCGCTTCCCAATATCCATATCCTGATTGATAATTGCGCCGGACGTGAAATCGGATCCTTTGTGGACTGTTATGCGGGATATCATCAGATCTTGATGGATGAAGAGGACGCAGAAAAGACGGCTTTTATCACACCGTGGGGGACCTATTGCTACCGGGTGATGCCATTCGGTTTGAAGAACGCAGGGGCAACATACATGAGGGCGATGACTACGGTATTCCATGACATGATACACAAGGAAATTGAAGTGTACGTGGATGATGTGATCATAAAATCTAGACGTCGAGAAGACCACGTTGCCGACCTCAGGGAAGTTCTTTCAAAGACTTCGAAGATATGACATCAAGCTCAATCGGGCCAAATGCGCATTCGGAGTTCCATCAGGAAAATTACTAGGATTCATAGTGAGCCGACGGGGCATTGAGTTGGACCCATCCAAAATCAAGTCCATTCAAGAGCTACCCCCGCCAAAGAATAAAACAGAGGTAATGAGTCTGTTGGGAAGGTTAAATTACATCAGTAGGTTTATTGCTCAACTTACAGCAACCTGTGAGCCCATATTCCATTTGTTGAAGAAAGACGCTGCGATAGAATGGACGACAGAATGTCATGAAGCATTTGACCAAATCAAAGGGTATCTGTCAAACCCACCCGTACTAGTTCCGCCTGAACCGGGTAGACCCGTGATTCTTTATCTGACGATTTTGGAGAATTCGTTCGGCTGCGTACTGGGGCAGCATGATCCTACTGGCAGGAAGGAACGGGCCATTTACTACCTTAGTAAGAAGTTCACGGTCCACGAGGTTAAGTACACTCATTTGGAAAAAACATGTTGCGCTTTGACCTGGGTAGCCCAAAAGCTGAAACATTATTTGTCTTCTTACACCACTTACCTCATTTCGTGTTTGGATCCGTTGAAGTATATTTTCCAGAAACCTATGCCTACAGGGAGGTTGGCAAAATGGCAAATATTACTTACGGAGTTCGACATCATATACGTGACAAGGACGGCTATGAAAGCTCAAGCCCTAGCCGATCACTTAGCCGAGAATCCTGTTGATGACGGATACGAACCTTTGAGGACGTATTTTCCAGACGAAGAAGTATTGCAAATTGATGGGTTGGAATTAACTGAGGATCCGGGGTGGAAGCTTTTCTTCGACGGAGCGGCAAACGCAAAAGGAGTCGGAGTAGGGGTTGTGCTCATCTCTGAAACAGGACATCATTATCCTGTTACTGCTTAACTGCGTTTTCATTGTACCAATAATATGGCTGAGTACGAGGCATGCATCTTGGGGTTGCGATTAGCGGTGGACATGGATGTACGGGACGTTTTGGTCTTGGGGGACTCGGACCTCTTGGTACATCAGATTCAGGGAGAATGGGAAACCAGAGATTTAAAGCTTATCCCATATCGTTAGTGTTTGCATGATCTGACCAAGCGCTTCCGGTCGGTAGAATTCAGACATATCCCAAGGATGCATAATGAGGTTGCCGACGCTTTGGCTACTTTGGCGTCAATGTTACATCACCCGGACAAGGTTCGTGTCGATCCGTTACATATTCAAGTTCGGAATCAACATGCTTATTGTAATATGATAGAAGAAGAGATGGATGGTGAGCCATGGTTTCATGATGTCAAAGAGTATCTCAGGTTAGGAATATACCCAGAGCAAGCAACTGGAGATCAAAAGAGGGCTATTCGGCGGTTGGCGAACGGATTTTTCCTTAGTGGAGGGGTACTATACAAAAGAACCCCAGATTTGGGATTGTTAAGATGTATAGATGCGAGTCAAGCCACAACAGTGATGACGGATATACACTCCGGAGTTTGTGGACCACACATGAGCGGGTATGTATTGGCAAAGAAGATTCTTCGAGCAGGATATTACTGGCTCACTATGGAGCGTGATTGTATAAGTTTCGTGCGAAGATGCCATCAGTGTCAGATACACAGAGATTTGATTCATTCTCCACCAACTAAATTGCATACAATGTCAGCACCATGGCCGTTTGTCGCATGGGGTATGGATGTTATTGGACCTATAGAACCTGCAGCTTCCAATGGTCATAGGTTCATTCTGGTAACGATTGACTATTTTACCAAGTGGGTGGAGGCCAAAACTTTCAAATCAGTGACCAAGAAGGCGGTGGTGGACTTCGTGCACTCCCACATCATCTGCAGGTTTGGAATTCCAAAGATGATCATCACAGGATAACGGTGCCAATCTTAACAGCGGATTGATGAAAGAGGTATGTCAACAGTTCAAGATTACACACCGAAATTCCACACCATATCGTCCCAAAGCAAATGGTGCGGTTGAGGCGGCAAACAAGAATATAAAGAAGATATTGAGGAAGATGGTAGAAGGGTCTAGGCAATGGCATGAAAAGCTACCATTTGCACTGTTGGGTTATCGCACTACCGTCCGGACTTCGGTAGGTGCAACTCCTTACTTATTGGTGTACGGGACTGAAGTAGTAATACCCGCAGAAGTTGAAATTCCATCCCTCCGAATTGTCGCTGAAGCCGAGATTGACGATGATGAGTGGGTCAAAACCCGATTAGAGCAATTGAGCTTGATCGATGAAAAGAGATTGACAGCAGTATGTCATGGCCAATTGTATCAAAAGAGAATGGCAAGAGCGTATAACAAGAAGGTACGTCCCAGGAAATTTGAAGTAGGACAACATGTGTTGAAGAGAGTTCTACCACATCAGGCCGAAGCGAAAGGCAAGTTCGCTCCAAATTGGCGGGGACCGTTTGTTGTGACTAGGGTATTATCCAACGGCGCGCTATGTCTAACTGATATTGAGGGAAGATGCACTGATATGGCTATCAATTCCGATGCGGTCAAGAGATATTATGTGTAATTTTTCAACGTATTTGTCAACGTTTGGTTTCGTTTGTGTGTATTTCGGCATTTTTCGGAGAATGAAAATGACAGAGGCGATCTTTCTACTACCCAAACACTTTAACCTTTGTTTTCCCCTTTGAGCCTTAATAATTCTTTCATATACCCTCTTTCGGAATCACCAAGGAAGATGTGTAACAAAATAGAAAAAAGAAACAAAGAAAAGACACAAGAAAAAGTGAACTACGTTCGACCTGATTCCTCAAGAAGGATACGTAGGCGCCACACGACTCGGTCATAATAAAATAAAAATCAAAGATTCCCCAAGCAACAAAGCTGGGGCAGACGTCATTGTTTCATTTGAAAAGATGGCGTGGATTCCGAAAGTTGTAATGAGCTAACCGTTGAGGCTAAACCCCTTTTTTCTTTAGCCTCACACGCAGAAACCACATTAAGAACCAAAAATACCTCTCGATCAGTATTTGAGAAATGCCAAGTCATGCGAGTGAAACTACGAATGACACTTCAATCCTCGACCGAATTTAGGACTTACAAGTTGAAAAGGATGGCCCCTTTAGAGGAAATTCTATGGATAATACCCCAGCCCACCGCAAGGAAAGAAAGCGAAAATAAGAGAGTCTTAACGGTGAAAACCCTCGCGGGCACCTTAAGGCGAAGAAAGTTGAGAGAAATAAAATGAGAGAGTCTTACGGTGAAAACCTTTACGGGCACCCTAAGGCGACGGGAGATAGAGAGAAATGAGAGAATCTCATTAGTGAAAACCCTTCGAAGGGCACTATGAGGTGACAAGGCGAGATGGTTACAAGGTATCTACATGAGACAAGGTTTGGACATTCGTTTACTCCTAGCAAAGCGCGGCCATCAGAAAGTGATTGACATAAATAGACTGGGTAGATTAATCTCAAAGGCGCGGCATAACCATTGGATCAGTCACACCTTCAGATAAGTTTTTCCTATTTTTGAGTTCAGAAAAGTTTTTCCCTTTCTTTTGTCATTTGCAGTCAGCATTCTTTTTCTTTTCTTTCGTTTTCGAAAATTGATTTTCCAAAGTTTACTACCAAGTCTCCCAAAGCGGTACAATGAAAATGAATAGGCGTGGAACGAGGCAATAAGGCAAAAGGTGTTCCGATATTAAGATTGGAACGACAGGTTGATTGGAAGGTTCACAGGAATTATGGAGTATGATGGACACATATAGCACGTCCGGAAGATGATTTCTTACAACAAATCACCGGCTGTAAAGGGTCGGACCAAACCGAAGGTTGAAATAAAAGGAGAAATGAGAGACCATCTGTGGAAAGAGCATCATCCCCAGCAAGTGTCAACGGTGCTCCCAAAAGTTCGAGGGAGGCCAAGCAGCTGAAAGAGAAAAGGAAAATGGCCCCCAACAAGAGTGGCACGACCACTCACTGCGTTTTGAAACTAACAATTTTTCTTTGATTTAAAGCAGGAAAATAGGGTTCGTCGGCAGAAAAGCATGCCACGTAGAAGGTCATCAAACTGGGGCAGAAAATTTTCTCCGATTGCGAAAATTTTCTTGAAAGCAAAACACCCAGTGGATAAGGATAGAAAACAACACGAGAATTCGGGAAATGCCCGTTCCGAGCAGAATAGTGTGGAAAGAGGCCAAACAACACGAGGGGTGATCTTCGAGCCTGGTTTTATCCCCAGGAGTCGTTGGAAAAATGAAACACTGACTTCGAGATTCCCCCCAGCAGTATTATATCCCATAATGTTTTTTCAAGGAAGCAAAAAGCTTGAGTCCGGAAGGAGGTTTGGGAAGAGGAAAAAGAAAAAGGGTTTCCCGCCATGGTAATCCTCAGTTAGCGACATTTCAATCCCCAGCGAGCCCGAGAGAGAGCGAAGGGAGAAGGAAATAGAAAAAGATGAAGCAAAAATACTTCCCCAGCAGCATCATCCCCAGCAGCCAAAAGAAAAGTAACACGACCCAGGGGGAAAGCAATTCCAAAACAAGATAATTCAGAAGAAAAGGTGGCCCAAGAGGCGATGCGGGAAGAAGAAAATAGTACAGAAAACAAAGGAAGGCGATAAGGATGGGATGAAATTAGAAGTTGTAGTTGAAGTCAGGGAGCCCGCCTGAAGAATGGAGTGGCGATTTATTTTGAAGTTGTAGTTGAAGTCAGGGAGCCCGCCCGAAGAATGGAGTGGCGATTTATTTTGAAGTTGTAGTTGAAGTCAGGGAGCCCGCCCGAAGAATGGAGTGGCGATTTATTTTGAAGTTGTAGTAGAAGTCGGGGAGCCCGCCTGAAGAATGGAGTGGCGATTTATTTCGAAGTTGTAGTAGAAGTCAGGGAGCCCGCCTGAAGAATGGAGTGGCGATTTATTTTGAAGTTGTAGTAGAAGTCGGGGAGCCCGCCTGAAGAATGGAGTGGCGATTTTATTTCGAAGTTGTAGTAGAAGTCAGGGAGCCCGCCTGAAGAATGGAGTGGCGATTTATTTTGAAGTTGTAGTAGAAGTCGGGGAGCCCGCCTGAAGAATGGAGTGGCGATTTATTTCGAAGTTGTAGTAGAAGTCAGGGAGCCCGCCTGAAGAATGGAGTGGCGATTTTATTTTGAAGATGTAGTCGAAGTCGGGGAGCCCGCCTGAAGAATGGAGTGGCGATTTTATTTTTGAAGTTGTAGTTGAAGTCAGGGAGCCCGCCTGAAGAATGGAGTGGCGATTTATTTTGAAGTTGTAGTTGAAGTCGGGGAGCCCGCCTGAAGAATGGAGTGGCGATTTATTTCGAAGTTGTAGTAGAAGTCAGGGAGCCCGCCTGAAGAATGGAGTGGCGATTTATTTTGAAGTTGTAGTAGAAGTCGGGGAGCCCGCCTGAAGAATGGAGTGGCGATTTATTTCGAAGTTGTAGTTGAAGTCAGGGAGCCCGCCTGAAGAATGGAGTGGCGATTTATTTTGAAGTTGTAATTGAAGTCAGGGAGCCCGCCTGAAAAATGGAGTGGCGATTTATTTTTGAAGTTGGTTGAGGAAAGCGGTAGAGTATAACGGAAATCCCCAGCATGAATCCAAGTTCATAATCAGATGGAAGGCAACAAGGATCAGAAAAGATGGGTTCAGATTTCGAAGGAGAAGAAGTATGTGAAGAAACATCAAAGCCAGCAGGATGGCAAGGAACATGACAAGATCAAGTGGAAAAGATAGATAAGAATTTGCAACACTGTAACTTAGTCTAGCTTCTTATTTTTCGTTTAGCACGGTGTAATAAGGAGATCGGTTAAGCAGTGGCAACAGCCAGCAACAGCAGTAACAACAAGATCACGGCAATCATGGTAGTCCCAGCTACCAAAACTTCCCGAACTACATTGACCTAATTCCCTTTTAGCCAGGGATATGTAGGAGACCTTTTGAAGCAAGGTTCGGTCAAACGTTTCCAAAAAATGCTTCATATGGAGTGCTTGAACGGGCAAAAATCGCTCGTATCCGCTCACTTATCTTTGCACGAAAACTCCTCACGTTTCCGCGCAAAGAGGGGCAACTGTGAGCACGTGATTTTTGCCCTATACGAGAATTACTCCCAAAACGTCAAAAATAAAAGAGTCTTGTGATTGTTTGCAATATTTGCGGGCTTTGATATTAATTTTCTTGTTATTTGTATTTGTGTGTGCATGCTTATGTGATTAAATTAATAAAAAATACAAAAATATATGTAATAGCATTTAAAACTTAATCACAAAAATTTCTGAGTGGATTGGTAAATTACCTATTTTTACGAAATGGAAAAATCAAAAATATATAATAATATACATATTTTCATTCGATTTTATTGTCATTATAGGATTTTATGTTTATCTGTTAATTGTGTATTGATTGATGTTCAGCATTAATATTCCTATAGTTTTATTTTTAATGGTTACAAATTAATTAGAAGTTTGTGTTGATTATAAAGAAGGAAAAGAAGAGGACTTGGGCCCCTAAATCCGGAGCCCAAACAAAAACAACCAGCCCAATCCAATCGATACCATCTCACCCGGTTCGACCCACTCTTACTAAGACCAAACGACGTCGTTCTGTTTTAAGTAAAGAGATCCAAGCCGTCGATCAGCGTTGATCTGACGGATCACATTAATCGCCCTATTATTTGATCCTGACCGTTGGATTCTCATCATCCAACGGTCGAGATTAAAATATTAATTTTAAACATGCCAAAGAACCCCCCAATACCCCCATACCCGTTCATTCTCTCCCAGACCCCTTCTCGTCTCTCTCAGAGATGATAAAACAGCGCCGCCTTACGCTGCCGTCCTCCACCGGCCTGAAATCGCCTACGGCGGCGGACGGTGGCCAATCCCAACCAAATTAACACCGTAGAACCTCCTAGTCCCCCTCTATACGAATCCATCCTTCATTTACCTCGAATCACTCCGGAACTCCTCGAATCTTCATTTGAAGATTCGAGTCAAACTCGAACTAACGCCAAACCACCCCAAACTCACCCCAAACCCTCCCATGACCTCCCTCATACCCCCACCGGCCTTGGTTTAGCTCGAATCTTTCCAGGATTGTAAAAGCCCCAAATCTCGGCCATGAACCCTAGATGCCGATTTCTTCCTAATTGAGGTCTAATAGACCTTAGTTGGGATGTTTTCCTTGTTGAAAACATCTCAATTAAGGTCCATTGGCCTCAAAAACAAAAAGTCCAAGTCCGAGTTGAATCCAAGATGGGTCCGAGGTCCGTTCAAGTGCGGATTTTCTCCTTACATGGTATTTCTTTTTTCTTTCTTCATATTTTAGTGTGTTAATGATGTAAATTTTTTATCCTTTGTTTCTTCTTTTAGTTTTCTGTTGTTTTCTTCATCTCTAGTAGACCTTTTATCCGGTCGATTCCCATCTCTATCTGTGTTAATTCGATGCTAATTGCTTTGTATGCATAGTTTATTTAACGTCGTCAACGAGTTAACTCGTTTGTATGATTGTTCAGTTAATTGTCTGCTCGTATGCAATTCACAAGTCTAGGGCCTGTTATTGCTTGATTCCAGATTAGGAGTTAATTGGATATAGTTGTTAGGATTTGAATTAGCTGACTAGGAAATTAGATGTTAGCATTTTAAAGTATTTTTAATGCCCTGCACATGAAGCTGAGCAGTGGAGCCTGCTGTTACAGCAGGGCACTTAGCCATGTCTGGACAGAGGCCATTGTTTAATTAATAAGACCCATACATGGACAATGGATAGTGGGGAGTTCAGGGAGCAATAGGGTCTGGGCAGAGATAGGAATGGGCAGGGGTATTAGTTTAGTGAGGGGCATTCATTCAGGAGGGAATTCAAAAAAACTATAAGTATAGGATGGAAAAAGAGATACGGAGAGACATTCATACCTACAAAAGTTTTAGAGAAAACGGTGATAGAAAAGCATATAAGGGCTTAGACATTCATACATATAGACCTGAGAGATAGAAATCTTAGACAGTGATAGAGAGATTGAAAATAACTATTGTTTCATTGGATTCCTATTTGAAGTTCACACAGATCCCTTGCATAGATTTTGGGGTCGTTTGTTTGTTGGTCGAGGTGGTGTCACTGGTTTTGCTGAGTGATCGTGTTTGGCCACTGTTAGTGTTGTGTTTGGCCACTGCTAGTGCTGTGTCTTGGCTACTGCTGTGGGTTGTTTTTGGCTGCTATTTGTTGCTGAGTTTTGGACTGCTTTCTCTTCTGTTGCTGTTTGCTGTTGTGTGTTATTGCTGCTGGTTTACTACTACTGTTGCTTCACTGCATAGCTGATCCCTAGTCTTCTACTTTGTCAATTTCCAGGTATTTTCTTCTCTCATGTTATATTGGTGCACATGAAGTGGAAATGGAAATAAAATGCTCAATCCTTGGCTCCTCGAACACTGCCCGTTTGGATTGTTGTGTATTGATAATCGAATAAATGCTAAATGTAATAGATTAATGTAGCTTTATTCTTATTTGCACGTGTACGAATCATGGCCTGTATAATTAGGATTTTTTTTAGATGGACTTGGGTTGTTATATTACTTGTGAACACCAGAATTAGTAGGCTAATAATACTAGAAATTGCCTAGTTAGCTTGTTTAAATTGTGGTTATAGTCTCCACTAGTGTAGTGGAACTTCGAATGCAAAAGAAGTTAGAACTAAAAATGAGTTGAAATCTGACTTTTATTCATACGATGTAATTGAAAACTTGATGAAGGAATGAAATATTGGACTGCCTTTCGCTGAAGCTATCTCTGTTTTCTTATTGTTTGTAGTTGTAACTCATAGATCCTTCGTAATTAATTACGAATGGTTGTAATAAATAATAGACTATGTGAATTCGATTAGAGCAAAGTAGTGGTAGATAATAATATAGTTAAACGTAATTAATAGTTTACCACCTAATTCAAAAACTAAAACAAGCTAATACACATTTAATACACTTAGATACATAAATATGATCCTGAAACTGAGCGTATAAATTGGCATTTAGTTATTTTTTTTACTAGTTAAACCCTAAATCAGGATCGATTTAATCTAAAAAGGATAAGTAGTTTAGAAGTTCAAATTGTATTATTGTTTACCTCTACTTTAAAAAAATGAGTTATCTACAAATTGACTTTTAAATTTTGTGATTGTTAATAACAGTAGTCCAAGCATATTTAGTTTAAAATTAAAACACTATTTCCTTCAGTTAAAGAATAAAGTGACAAAATAAGTTCTGCAACTAGTATCATGATAATTACTTAAATATCTGAACCTGCCATATAGAATAACAACACTGATACAAACTACTTCGCTAGAATTCTTAATTAGTTGTTAAATATTAAAATTAGTAGTGGTCTGAAAGTGTAACTTAGCATCGTTTGAAATGATTAATTAGTAATGCTGAATAATATTTGCTCAAGTACGGTTATTGAAATGTTAGCTTAGTTTCGCTTATATAGTCCGGGCCTAGTCATGTATACAGGCCCAGATCTGGTTAATGTGGCATTTATGCCCTCGAGTAGAAACAGCAGTATACATTGGGCTCCAGAGGCCCAATTATATTCGATATTGGACTGTTAAGCAGTCTGAAGTCCAGGCCCAATAATGAATAATGGCCTGAATTCTAATATTATGGTTTGAAAAACTAACACAAAAACAAATATGTATTAGGAAGGAAAAACAAAAAAAATAGAAAATATAGTATATGAATAGGATTGGACTTTAAAAAATAAGGGACGAGCCTCATTACAAAAAATAAAAACACACGGGGCCCCAAAATAAATCTCAACATAAAATTTTAGACTCCTGGACGAGCCGTTTAGCGAATTTCACGGCCTTCCAAAATTAATAGAGCGTTAGTATCTTTAGGCGCGTAATTAATAATTTTATCTTCTTAAATTCGGGTGCACATTTATGTGACCCAAATCCAAATCTCAACAAAGTTGAAATGTGTCTATAATCACGGGTACATTGATTGTGACGTGGTTTGAAATGCATTTTCATGATGTTGCAATTCTTTATAAAAGTAATGAATAATTTGTTAAAAGCGGTTAAAAGTGAAATTTTGCACATAAGTTCAAAAATTGTTAAACTCAGATAATCAAGCCAAATACAACAGTTGAGCGGCCGTGCTAGAACCACGGAACTCGGGAATGCCTAACACCTTCTCCCGGGTTAACAGAATTCCTTATCCAGATTTTTGGTTCGCGGACTGTTAAACAGAGTCATTCTTTTCCTCGATTCGGGATTCAACCGGTGACTTGGGACACCATAAATCTCCCAAGTGGCGACTCCGAATTAATTAAATAAATCCCGTTTCGATTGTCCTTTAATTGGAAAAACTCATTCGCGTTCCCGCGGGTGCGTAAAAAGGAGGTGGGACAGCCCCTGCATTTTTTAGCCCGAAGGGCATTACCTTATAGCAGTAAGTCCCTTGGTGGGTGATGAAAGTTGTCTTCTCTTGGTCATCCTCGACCATCATGATTTGATTGTAGCCGGAGTAGGCATCTAGGATGCTCGGCAGTTCATGTCCTGCAGTAGCATCGATCAGTTGGTCGATGTGGGGTAGTGGGAATGAATCTTTTGGGCATGCTTTATTCAGATCAGTGAAATCTACACACATTCTCCACTTCCCGTTTTTTTTTATTTTCCATGACGACATTGGCGACCCACTGGGGGTACTTTGATACTCTAATAGAGCCGTTGGCCAGTAACTTATCTATTCCTCACTGACTACTTCATTGATTGCGGCATTGAATTTTCTCCTTATCTGTTGCACGGACAGATATGATGGATCGACATTCAGCTTGTGGGTGGCAATGTCTCGCGGGATTCCCGTCATATCTGAATGGGACAAGGCGAACATATCTATATGGTTAGTTAAGAATTCATGATACTTACTTGGGTTGACGAGGCCGTACCCGATGTAGGCTTTCTTCATAAGGTTGGTTTCATCCAATTAGATTGGGTCGAGATCTTCGACTGTTGCTTTACAGGCATCCACGACGTCGGGGTCCTTAATGGCGTCCGTTGTCGGTTGACCTTAGTCCCCGACACAACTAATTGCTATGCCTCTCTACTTTCCCCCTTTAGCTGTGGGTATGGGCGCAATCTTGGGCTATTCTGTAGCATTCCTATGCGATGCGTGGTGCACCTTGAATGCTAAATACTCCCCATGGGGTGGGGAATTTTATCACTTGGTAAAGGCTTGAAGGGACTGCTCGCATGGAGTGTATCCACGGGCGTCCTATGTTGAAGTTGTACATTGTTTCCTGGTTCATCACGTGGAAAGCTGTTTCCAACGTGACTTCTCTTGCTAAGATGGGCAGTGCTATTTTTTTAGATGTCTATTCCTCTATATTGTTAAAACCAATTAGTGTTATGCAACACGGTATTACCTTATCCTCGAGTCCCATTTGTACGAGGACCCTTGAGTGGATAATACAGGCGCCACTTCCGTCGTCGATCATGACTCTTTTAACATCCGTATCAGCGATACGTAAAGTGATAACTAAAGCATCATAATGAGGGAAAGACAAACCGTTGGCATCAGACTTATCGAAGGTGATACTATTCTCGAAGTCGCCATACCATTCATGGGCGATGGTCCTCTTTAGCCTGTGTGTGATGGCGAACTTGATGTGGTTG
Source organism: Nicotiana noctiflora (assembly GCA_032618575.1). NCBI lineage: Eukaryota > Viridiplantae > Streptophyta > Magnoliopsida > Solanales > Solanaceae > Nicotiana > Nicotiana noctiflora. Next base: position 44,712 of record JASVEL010004754.1, on the reverse strand, counting down.
ATCACCGAGTCATCACCGCTTCCGACGATCATATTTATTGTGCGTGTTGGGGAAGGCAGCTTCGGTGGCCCGCGGGGTTGTTCCCTTCCGCGTGCAAAGTTGATTTTCCCTTTGTAACTGAGTAACTCCCTCAAGTATCCCTTGTTCAGCATCCTGGCCACCTCTTACCGTAGGCCAATGCAGTCTTCAATTTTGTGTCCCCGTTCCTGATGGAACTCATATAAGACATTTGATTTCCTTGTGGCAGGGTCTGATTTCATATTCTGCGGCCACTGCACCTTGGTGCCCAGCTTCTCTAGTGCGTACACTATTTTTGAAGGAGATACACAAAAATTATGGGCGGAAAATAAAGGGGGCATACCTCTTTCATTTCGGAGTGGGGCGATGTGTTGTTGTAGCGCGTCCGTATGACTCGGTAGCGGATGAGAGGATCTGGTGTATGGCTGATGTCGGTCTCTACGTGGGAGTTGTTCTCGCCATTCTTCGTTATGTCGATCTCTCCTTATTTCTGAGTGTATCGTTGTTAGCCGTTTGGTCGTCCCATTAAGATCATCATCGTCCGCTTATACATCGGCGTAATAGGCATTGTGGATTTACTCCTACGTGGTAGGGGGATATTTCACGAGGCAGATCAGTAGCTTCTTGGTTGCCCTCGAACCATCCATGCTTAGCCCGTTCTGGAAGGCAACGACTGTCATACCTTCCCACGCGTTTGACAGACTCATCCTTACCCTGTTAAACTTTGTTAGGAAGTCGCTGAGCCCCTCTCCTGTGGTTTGCCTGATGGCGAAGATGTCATTGACTATTTGACCCTAGCCTCCGCTTTCTTCGCACCTGCACGGGCTATGACGAACTTATCCGCCATTTCTTCTAACATTGATATCGCCTTAGCTGGTAGCTGGGAGTATCATGTTAAGGCCCCTCCTGTCAACGTCTCGCCAAACTTATTCATCACCGCCGACAGTACCTATTCTTTTAATAGGTCATTGCCCTTCATAGGGTGACGTAGTGGATCAAATGATCCCCGGGATATGTGGTTTCGTCATATACCCTCAAATAGGGCGTCATCTTGAAGGTTTTTAGGATAGAGTAAGGGGCAGCTTCCTTAGTGTGTGGTTTTTCAATGAACCTTCCCACGTCGCATTTTGGTAGCAACTTGGGAGCACCGGGGATCTTGTCGACCCTCTCTTGATGTTCCTTCATCTGATCCCGGAGCGCCTTGTTTTCATTTTCCATTTATTCCATCTTCTTTAGGATGGTTGTTAGCGTCCCATCGTTAGTCTGTGCCTCGATAGGTCTGTCATCTACTCGTGCGACTTCAAGTTCACCCATGGCAGTAGTGGTGCCTACCATTGGTATACACCCGATGTCACTTTGCGTGACTGTGAGCACGTGATTTTTGCCTTACTCGAGAAGTACTCCCAGAAAATTCAAAATAAAAATAGTTTCGTGTTGGGCATGATTTGTGTGATTTTGTGTTAATTTTATCTTTTGTGTGCACGTTTATTTATTTAAATTAAAAAATACAAAAATATATGCTAGGCTTTGCATTTTCAGTGTTTGATATCGAAGTCATGTGATTTACATTTTTGGGTGATATGTAATTGTGTGCGTTAGTTGTAGTAAGAACAGCGGTGTTATAGGTTGATATATATACATATGCGTGTATATATATATATATATGTATATATACATATATATATATATATATATATATATACACATATGCACATAATACCTCATGAAGATCCGAGCTGGGCCAAATTTAGTCTAAAAGCCAGGCCCAAATGAATTGCCTCTGATCTGGCCCAAATATCCGTCCAGCCTCAGCCTATGTAACACTTGATCTGGACCGTTGGATTTTATTATCCAACGGCCCAGATTAATCCTTTAATTCTAATATGCATTCAGCCTATGACTTGACCAAACGACACCGTTTGGTTTAAGTGAGAAGATCCTGATCGTTGATCAAGTTTGATCCAACGATCGGGATTTAACTACTCAAAACGTATATAAACCCATTTCCATACCCCGCCCCCCCAAGCCAGACCCCCCCTCTCCCTTCGTCTCCCAAAGGTCCTTAGAGACCAGGCGTAACGCCGCCGTCCGCCACCTTGCGCCGCCTGCCGGAAATCGCCTCACGGCGGTTCCGGTAGGCCAATCACCACCAAACCAACGCCAAAACCTTCCCCTCACCTCCCCCATCACGAACCCAGCCTCCACTAACCTCGAATCATGCCGGAACTCCTCGAATCTTCATTTGAAGATTCGAGTCAAACTCGAATCTATGCCAAATCACCCCAAATTCACACCACAGTCTCCTCACACCTCCCCCACACTCCCAATGGCATTGGTTTGCTTCGAATCTAACCAAAAATGCAAAAGCCCCAAAATCCGAGCCCAAGAACCCTAATTTTGAAGAAACCCAATTCGAGCCGGCTTAGCCACAATTGAAGTCCAAGGGACTTTAGTCTAGGTGTTCTCAATTGAGAACATCTCGATTAAAGCCCGTTTGGCTTCAATAATTCCGAATTTTGGTTCGAAGTTTGGTCGGCAGTTTTCTTACGAGGTATTCGTTTCTTCTTTGGTCAATTTAGTTCGATTTGGTGAATATGTGTGTTTGTTTCATTCGTTGTTTCAATTCAACTTCTCATGCTTTTAATTTCTCATACCCGTTGGTCTGTTCTTCTCATTTGAGGCCTTTTATTTGGCCAATTCCTTCTGTTTTTAGTTGTTAAAATGAATCATAGGTTCAATGTGATTAAGGTCGTCAAGCAATTAATTCATATTTTTGATTAGTTCATTGATCCCTTGAATCTGCCTGATACAATTCACTAGAGTAGGGGTTGGTTACTGTTTGATTCAGGTTAGTGGGTTGTAGTTAATAGGTTAATTGTTTAAATCACACACCCATACAAGGGCTAGTGGAACTGAGCACAGCAGGGCATCCCACTGAGGCTCACTGCCACCAGCATTGTTTAATGCTGAGTCCATACTTTGGACAGTAGGTAGTGGGGAATGCAGGGAATTTGATGGGTCTGGCAGAGTTGGGAGTGGGCAGGGTGATAGTAACCTTAGGGGCAGGTGTTCTGGAGGGGCTTTGAGCTATAAATATAGCATCAAGATACATTGATAGAGATTCATTCATACATAGAGAGCACCTGAGAGAGCACACTTAGAGAGCAAAAGATTCATACATAGAGAGGGACTGAAATACCTGAGAGCAACTAGAAACCTGGAGAGAAAATAGACAGCAAGCTACACCTCGATACACATATAGAAAGATACAAGAAAGGTTACTGTTCCATTGGTTCTTAGTCATTGTTTCGATTGTTTTGCTTCAGTGATTGAGTATTTGGCTATTGTTTGTGGTAGTGCTGGTTCTTCTGCTGTTTCAGTGTTCATTTGGGTGCTCTTGGTCGTTGTGTGTGGCTGTGCACAATGTTGTTGGTAGTGCTGGTTCTTCTGCTAGTTGTTGTTACTGCTTGGTTCAAAGATAGCTGTTAGTCCTTATAGTTGTTGCTGTGGTGTCCAATTGAGGCTGTTGGTCAGTCGTTTGGTTGCTGCTTGGCTTGGTTGTTGGTGTTGCTTCATTATTTGGTTGCTGCCTGGTCCAACACAGTGCTGGTTCTTCTATTGTTTGAGTATTGCTGCCAGTTCAGTGCTAGTGTGTTGCTACTGTTGGTCCATTGCCACTCTTTTGTTGTTCTCCTGGTCTATTGTGTTGCTGGTTGGTCTATTTGGTTGTTGTTCCTGTTACTGTTCTTGTTGCTGTTGTTGCATTGCCATTGCTCACTCTTCCTTGTTCTTCCGCGTTCCAGGTACACACCTCTGTTATTGTAGTTCCTTGGTACGAAAAGAATGAAGTTTGAAGTTTGTGCATAAAGTCTATTGAAACATGTAGTCGTTTATAGTTCTTATGTTTAATTACATTCTGTTATTCTTCAATTAAATTTGTATTGCTAGTTTTGTTACGGAATGTAGCTAGACCAAAGATACATTGTCGTTAGATAAGCATGTAAACCTGAATTAGTCTTCGTATCTCTATTCAATCTTCCCTACTCATGTGTGTAATCTCCAAACCTGTTAAATGATAGACCCTATGTTACAAGCAAGATTAGCTAGGGAGTTGTTACTCAACGGAATGACGTAATTAGATTAAAAAGAGTCGGGGTGCATTTCATGTGACCCGACCCCAATTTCGGGCAAGAGTAAATAAAGCATGACATGAACCACAGGCGCATTTCATGCGATGGGGTTCGTAGCAAGTTTTAAGTAATTTGGAATCAACTCTTAAGTAAGATACAGTGAGATGTAGTTCGCTTTAGATTGGAATCAAAGGTACGCCTCGCCCAATAGTTACACTAATCACATAGCCGTCATAAATGTACATATAAATACTTAGGTTTCGAGATGCGTCGTTTTCTTAACGAATATCACGCCTTTCTCAACAGTGTAAATAAGTAGTCGATCCGGGCACATACTTTAGTTTTTACCTTTTTAAACACGGGTGTGCATTTCATGTGACCCCAAATCCAAACCCCGAAATGTTGAATAAGAATATGTTGAGGATCCGGGTGCATTTCATGTGACGTGATTCGAAAGCATATTTTTAAGCAACTTTTTCTTTCGTAAATCACAACCAATAATAAAAGTGGTAAAAGGGGTATTAACTTGCACTAAGTACATAATTGTAAAAAGCAGATAGATAAGCCAAACACGACAGTTGAGCGACCGTGCTAGAACCACGGAATTCGGGAATGCCTAATACCTTCTCCCGGGTTAATAGAATTCCTTATCCGGATTTCCGGTTCGCGGACTGTTAAATAGAGTCATTCTTTTCCTCGATTCGGGATTTAACCGGTGACTCGGGACACCATAAAATCTCCCAAGTGGCGACTCTGAAGTAATTAAAATAAATCCCGTCTCGATTGTTCTTCAATTGGAAAAACTCTTTGCGTCCTTGCGGGTGCGTAAAAAAGAGGTGTGACAGCTCTGGCGACTCTGCTGGGGATTGCTTTAGAATTCGAGCTCGGAATAACTGTTGTATTTGGCATATTTTATTATCTGATTTTTTACATGTTGGCATCAATGTGCAAAATGATATTTTTATCGCTTTGATATTTTTGAACTGTACATATAAATTGTGCCGAAACCAATCTCCTCTCCGAGTCTTCTAAATCACGAAGAAGGGTGCACTTCGTGTGACTTCTTTTCTGTATAGTGTCTAATTCCCACTTTAGAACGAGGTTTGGATAAGTTGCAAAACCGGTGAAGCTTCTGTATTCCCGGGTTGCTGCCTCCTCCTCGGCTCGAGTTGTCCGCTCGGGTAAGCCAAGTCTAAAACAATAAACCCAGGTTTTTAAACCTAGAATAACAAAGCTTCATGCCGGATCCCTAGTAGGAAACGTTTATTTGCATCATGTCGCATTTGGCTTGGGGGACTCAACACAGGGGTTGGGTCCGTCTAGGACAGGTGACCTAAAATGAACAGACTATCCTGCTGCATCCTGTTTGTCTTGCGCATTTATCTGTTATAGACTTGCATGCTGACCGGCTTTAGAGATTAAAAAAAAAAAAAAAAAAAAAAAAAAAAAATTGTGTTTTATTCGTAAGATAGAAATAGCTTATTTGTTTTCCTTTAGTAAAGTGAATAAATAAATAATGCCGTTTGTTTCGTCAAAACCGAACTACGGGGGTTTGATTCTCATCGGATGTGAGATACGTAGGCAACCTCCATCGGGTCCAACTTCACCTTTTGAAAAATTAATTTTTGTACTAAATAAGTCGGTGACGCTGTTTTCAAAAATAGCCGAATGTTCCCGGAAGGGACGCCGGAAGGCTAATTTCATATAAACGGCCACCTTTGGGTCAATTTTGATCAATTTACCCCACAGCCTTAAAAGCCTTCGTCCCCGAGACGTTGAAAGGCCGTGATTGAAAACTGATTTTTTTATTTTTTAGCAAAACAAAGTTGTTTTCTTATTTAAATCACCTTAATAAATGTGCAGGATGAGCACGAATCAGAATAAATCATTTTCAATCTTTAGTGAGGTCCCTCAGCAGCTCCGTATATGGTGGAACGATTTGGAAGACAATAGCAAAAAGGTTGTAGGGAGAATTTTGGGAGGTTTGGTTGATCTGTTGAATATCGAGCCAAGGGAAGACATCATCAAGGCACTGGTATCTTTCTGGGATCCGACCCGCAATGTGTTCCGTTTTGTTGACTTTGAATTGACGCCCACATTAGAGGAAATTGCGGGCTATGCGGGACTTAATGGGAAATTAAGAGGGCAATACCTACTTTCACCAAGACCGGTATCTCCACATGGGTTTCTGGATCTGCTGAGCATTAGTCGGAAGGTGAAAAATGATGATCTGTTGAAAGGGTATTGCGATCTTCAATTCTTATATCAACGGTACGGCACTCCTCGGGGTTTTGAAGAGTCAAACCTCGGACTGACTCACGCAGGGAATAGAACCAAGTGGGAGGCCAGACGAATTCTAGCATTCCTAACGACATTCTTGGGGGTTGTGATTTGTCCGCGTGAAGATAAGAAGATAGAGATAAGTCTGGTAGGAATAGCCGATGTTGCAATCAAAAAGGCTACCAGCACTGTGGTCCCTTTGGTTTTGTCCGAAATCTATCGAGCCTTGACTGTATGCCGAGAAGGGGGCAATTTCTTCCAAGGTTGCAATCTGTTACTCCAATTATGGATGCAAGAACACCTCCATCACCGAACACAATACATGAACCATGGGTTGACCGGAAAAACACTGTATCAGGGGTTTCGAAGAACGGATGATGGGTGCTGTATTCCCTGAAGGCGTCGAGGCATGGCTTGCACGACTGAGCTCAATAGAAGCCGATCAGATTGAATGGGCATTCGGGTGGTTACCCGATACCGAAGTAATATATATGGCAGCCGAGGAGTGTTATATCCTTCTGATGGGAATCCGCGGTGTCCAACCATATGTCCCTCACCGTGTATTACGTCAACTAGGAAGGTTTCAGGTTATTCCTACCGATCAAGACCTAAGGAAGTACGCCATTGAGTTGAGCCCGGGAGTTGTCTTCCCCGAAGAGAAGGTTAGAAGGCTATGGCACGAGTGTCGGTTCCTTGAGCCTAAAACCATGGTCCGGGAATTAGCCAAGGGAGAGGTGGATCCAAAGTACAACGTGTGGTTCGGGAAAAGATTTCAGATTCGTCGAAAATGTTCTAAAAGAGCCCATGTCCAACAATTCACGGAAGATTCACGGGAACAATGGGATTGGTTAGCAAAGGAGGAGGGATACAGGACGAAGATTGGCAGGATAGAACAGCAGGTCCGGGACCTCCAATTCGAGAAGAACATGCAAGCTGCCACCGACGAAGGAGATAAAAAGAAGTTGGTACAAGAAAATGACTTCTTGAGAGCTCAAATCCAGCAAATGAAAAGAGATACTGACGGACAGTCGAGGAGTCGGGCCGACGAAAAATTGATAAGGGGTTTGAGAAGCCAAGTCACCGACATCCAAAGAGAATTGGACGAGTCAAAAGCCCAAATAACGAGGATCCGTGCTAGCTGGAAAAAGGAGGCACATCAACATGCACTTCACCTAAAGCAAGTAGAAGAAGATTACACCGATATCATCACTAGCCTGAGGGAAGCAAATGTTGTCCTTAGGGAGCGGGTTTTCAAGCAAGCCCAAGATGCCAGAGCAGACCTCGACCGCTGCCACAATTTGATGGCCCGACTGCAAGGACAAGTGGATAGGCTCCTAGATCAAGTCACCAACAATGCTCGAAGATTGGGGGCGAAAAACCAGCAAATAGAGCGGTTACTCGGAGAAAGGGACATGATCAAGGATAGAATTGGAGAAATCGGGCACTATGTCACCATGAAGTGCCTAGCTTGTGAACGAATGCCCCGCGCCGACCTTTTCGCTTCAATTATGGGTTATGTTCATCGGATCATGGAAGAGTTGAGGGAACTGCACAAGGACCTCGCACCAAGGCCCGCGGCAAGGCCGAATGATGCCTCGCGGGCCCCCAGGGAATTTAGGGCATTAGATTTTTGATTGAAAATGTATTTTAATGTTGAGTCAAGCTAGTTGGCATTTTCTTTACTTTCCCAAGTCAAGCATTTTCTTTTGTTTTGCTGAGTGTTGTAAGACGTGTTTTGTAACTACACGGTTTTATTTGATATAAAAGTTACTGAATTTTGCCACAATCTTGTCACCAGAACTACGCTCGGTCTGATTCACGCGGGGCCGTGATACGTAGGCAATCCACATAAGATTCGACCACCACTAAAAAGAAAGAAAAAGAATCCAAAGGTTAAATAACAATAAGGCTTGCAAAGATAGTCGAAAAAGAAAAAGAAAAAAAAAGAAGAAAAGAAAAAGAAAAAAGGCCGGAATGACGCATGTTAAGAGTACATGTAGAAATGGTTATTTGGTTAGGTGCATTGCATCCAACGTGCTATAACATATCTGTCAAACTCGGTGAACTAACAAGTTTGTTGCATTTCCAGAAAGTTTAGCAGTTGGTTTGACATAATATACTGGCCAGCCATCACTACCGTACTAGATCCAAAGGACCGGTTACAGTAAGCATGTCGAGTTCCGGCAAGAGTCTCGAGGAAGAAAAATCCGAGCTACAAGTTATGAAAGAAGAGGTAGACCGGTTAAAACAACAGATAACAGAGATGCACCTGGCCTGGGCCAGGGAACAGGCTTCACCAAACCGCCCTACTCTCGCCTCAGCTCCGGAACATCCGCCCGTCGATCCTTCAACAAGCGCCCCGAGCTATCCATACTTTCAGGGGGAAAATCCATATGCCACCCACATTCCACCAGCCAAACCAAATCCTCCTCCAGTCACCCTCGTTTTTGTAGCGCCTCCACCTGCTCCTCTGCAAAGGCCGGCCAGCGAGCCATATGTTCAGATCCATGACAACTCTTACTATCCTCCAGAGCCTACTTTCAGGGCTCCTGAACCACAATCACATACACCCCACTGGGATAATCCGGCAGAACCGGAAAAACACTTCCCAAGTTCGGAACACGAGGAAGTTGTCAGAAAAGTTAAAAGCCTGGAGCAGTCCTTCAGGAACATGCACGGTTTGGGCAACCAGGTCAGCGTCGCCTATAAGGATCCGTGTCCATTTCCGGACGTCCAATTGCCAGCAGGATTTAAAATGCCCAAATTCGACCTATACGAGGGGCATGGTGACCCAGTGGCCCACCTGCGAGGGTTTTGCAGTAAAATGAGAGGGCCGGAGGACGGGACGAGCTTCTGATAGCTTACTTCGGTCAGAGTCTGGGAGGATCTGCGCTGGAGTGGTACACTAGACAGGATCCCAGTAGATGGTTTACGTGGGATGATCTGGCTCAAGCTTTTATCGGCCAGTTCCAATACAATCTTGAGATAATCCCCGACCGCCTATCATTGCTAAAAATAGAGAAGAAGCCTGCCGAAAGCTTCAGGGAATTTGGTTTCCGATGGAGGGAACAGGCGGCCAGGGTGGATCCACCGATGAGAGAGAGCGAGATGGTGGATTACTTCTTGCAGACATTAGAGCCCACCTACTTCGGACATCTGGTAACGTCCGTAGGTAAATCATTCACCGAGGTGATAAAAATGGGGGTATGATCGAGGAAGGTTTGAAGGCCAACAAGATCATGAGTTACTCAGCACTGAAAGCCACCACTCAGGCTATCCAAAGTGGTACTGGAGGAGTACTGGGGAAAAAGAGGAGAGAGGAAGTTTCGGCCGTCGAGTCCGGGGCATGGTTCAAAAATAGAGGCCCCGCACCCCAATATAGCCCACCCCAACCTCACCACCAAAATTACCCCCACAACCCATATAGCTACCCGCAACATTACTATCCCGCACCTGATCCTCATTTTACTGTCCATCATGCACAGTCATATTCTGCACCTCCCGCTCATGCACCGTGGCGGGCACCAAACCCCCAGAACAATCATCCACCCCCAAGAGCTTACCGAAACCCCTCGGGCGCGAGTTTCCGTCCGAACCAGGCATTCAGGGGCGACAGGGCGCCGAGGCCAAAGACTTTCACTCCCTTAGGAGAGTCTTACACTAGTCTGTTCCACCGGTTAAAGCAGGTAGGGTTGCTGAATCCGGTTGAAGCTAAGCTGCCAAACCCTCTTCCGAAGAACCTGGACCATTCAGTGAATTGTGCCTACTGCTCGGGATGTCCGGGACACGATACAGAAAAGTGTTGGAGGCTAAAGACGGCCATCCAGGAGCTTATTGATACTCGCAGGATTGAAGTCCAGACTCCGACAGAGCCCAACATCAACCAAAACCCGCTTCCAACTCATCATGAGACCAATATGATCGAGTTGGTACGGGCGGAGGAGGGAAAGGAGAAAGCCTCTCAGACTGTAATGATGATTAAGTCTAGCGGGGCAGGAACGAGAAAAGGGCCAAGCCTTGATGAGTCGCCCAGTTGCAAGAAGGACATACCAGGAGAGTCGGAAGCAGGAAAGGAAAGTGTGAACGAAGTACCGGTGAAGCCGGCCAAGATAGTTGTACCAGGGGCAGCAATCAAGCCCATCCTGACAGTAGCAGGCGTTCGAATGGATCCTTTCATCATCCAGCCGGCAACACAGTTGCCAGTAACTGATAGCCGGGCCGTCCCATGGAATTATGCTCGGATTACAACGACCTACAGAGGAAAGGAGGTGAAAGAGGAAGTTTGTGAAGCCCAAGGGTTGACCCGCTCGGGGAGATGTTTTGCCCCTGCGGAATTGAGGAAGACCACTCCGGCAGTATTGAAAAAGCCGGTCACTGATGAAGAGGCGGAAGAGTTCTTGAAAAAGATGAAGATGCATGACTACTCTGTCTTAGAACAGTTAAAGAAGACTCCGGCACAAATATCATTGCTGTCTTTGCTGATACATTCTGAAGAGCATCGACAAGCATTGATGAAAGTCCTGAATGAGGCACATGTACCGGATAAAATCTCAGTGAGCCATCTGGAGAAGATCACCAATCGGATCTTCGAAGCAAATCGGATCACCTTCACCGACGACGAGTTGCCTGAGGAAGGCACTGAGCATAACAGGGCTTTATATCTTACGGTGAAGTGTGAAGAGGCGGTGGTTACCAAAGTCTTGGTCGATAATGGGTCCAGTGCTAACATTTGTCCTCTCTCTACACTGGGCAAATTAAAAGTAGACATCGGCAGGGTACGCGAGAACAGGGTATGTGTTCGAGGGTTCGACGGAGGAGGCAAAGCGTCGGTTGGTGACATAGTGCTAGTCTTGACAATCGGGCCAGTGGAGTTCACCATGGAATTCCAGGTGCTGGACATGGTGGTGTCATATAACCTCCTAATAGGGCGACCATGGATTCATGCCGCAAGAGCAGTTCCATCCAGCTTACACCAGCTCGTCAAGTTTGAATGGGACCAGCAGGAGATCGTCGTCCATGGAGAGAACGATCCACAATCGGGCACCATCATTCCCTTTGTTGAAACAGAAGAAGATGTTGGGCCGTGGGTGTATCAGGTCTGCGATGTGGTGTCCGCCCACCGAGTTCCGGAAGGGGAATGTATTCCCGGCGACAGAACAATTACCGCGGATGTCATGGTGGCGCATGAAATGTTGCGACATGGTTTCGTACCCGGTAAAGGGCTAGGTGCATCTCTGCAAGGAATTATACAACCGGTATCAGTGGTCGAAAACTTGGGAACCTTCGGCTTGGGATTCCAGCCAACCTCAGAGGACATCCGGCGAGCAAAGAGGAGCAAGCAGAAACATGGGTGCTCCCAAAGCCTGTTCCACGCCTTTCCCAATCTTTTGTCAGGTCCGGAGCAAGAGGACATCCAGCGCCAAAGATTCCCGGTCCTACGGTCAGGCCAGACGAAGAGTTCTTCAGGAAGTTCGAAAACCTATTCACGGATGTATGTATGCTCGAAGATGGTGAAGGATCCAGTCATGCCGAGATACAATTTGTGGGACCAAAGGCAAAACTGAATAACTGGAAGGCTACTCCTCTCCCTGTCCGGAAGGAGTCTTGGTAGTTTGTCTTGGATTGTTTTTCTTTCGAAATTTTGTATTGGGGGCTTGGCCCCGGAGTAAAATCCCTTTGTTTTTAGTTCATTTTTGATTTAAGTTTGCAGTTTGTTTTCCCTTTGTACAATTCCCATCAATGAAATTTGGTTCCTTCGTGTCTAATTTTGTTTATCTTTTCTTCTTTTTACTTTTCTGAACAGCCTTCTTGCAACTGATCTTAATGATATGGCGTGCTTAAAGATTAATCAACCCAGTCTAGAAAGTCAATCGGGTTTGGAAATAATAACACATGAAATAAGAAGTGACGAGAGTGAGTCGGAGTACGGCGATGATGAAGCCGTGGAAGAAATCGGTGAAGAATTAAGTCACTTCGAGGAAAAGCCCAAACCGAACTTAAATGATACCGAGGCCGTTAATCTAGGGAATGCTGATGACGTCAAAGAAACCCGGATAAGTGTCCATATTGAACCCAGTCTGAGAGAAGAACTGATCAAAACACTCATGGAGTTTAAAGATATTTTCGCATGGTCGTACGACGACATGCCAGGACTCAGCACTGATCTAGTGGTTCATAGATTACCCACCGATCCGGCATATCCTCCCGTCAAGCAAAAGCTGCGGAAATTCAAGACGGAGATGAGTGTGAAGATTAAGGAGGAGGTAACCAAGCAGTTGCAGGCGAAAGTCATTCGTGTCACTCGATACCCTGAATGGTTGGCTAACGTAGTGCCGGTGCCAAAGAAAGACGGAAAGATCGGGGTATGCGTGGACTATCGCAATCTCAACAAGGCAAGTCCTAAGGATAATTTCCCACTTCCCAATATCCATATCCTGATTGATAATTGCGCCGGGCGTGAAATCGGATCCTTTGTGGACTGTTATGCGGGGTATCATCAGATCTTGATGGATGAAGAGGACGCGAAAAAGACGGCTTTTATCACACCGTGGGGGACTTATTGCTACCGGGTGATGCCATTCGGTTTGAAGAATGCAGGGGCAACCTATATGAGGGCGATGACTACGGTATTCCATGATATGATACACAAGGAAATTGAGGTGTACGTGGATGATGTGATCATAAAGTCTAGGCGTCAAGAAGACCATGTTGCCGACCTCAGGAAATTCTTTCAAAGACTTCGAAGGTACGACATCAAGCTCAATCCGGCCAAATGCGCATTCGGAGTCCCATCGGGAAAGTTGTTAGGATTCATCGTCAGCCAACGGGGCATTGAGTTGGACCCATCCAAAATCAAGTCCATTCAGGAGTTAGCCCCGCCGAAGAATAAAACAGAGGTAATGAGTCTGTTGGGAAGGTTGAATTACATCAGTAGGTTTATTGCCCAACTTACGGCAACTTGTGAACCCATATTCCGCCTATTGAAGAAAGACGCTGCGATAGAATGGACGGCAGAATGTCAGGAAGCGTTTGACCGGATCAAAGGGTATCTGTCAAATCCACCCGTACTAGTTCCGCCTGAAGCCAGGTAGACCCCTGATTCTTTATCTGACGGTCTTGGAGAATTCGTTTGGCTGCATACTGGGGCAGCATGATCTTACCGGCAGGAAGGAACGGGCCATTTACTACCTCAGTAAGAAGTTTACAGTCCACGAGGTCAAGTATACTCATCTGGAAAAGACATGTTGCGCCCTGACTTGGGTAGCCCAAAAGCTGAAACACTACTTGTCTTCTTACACCACTTACCTCATTTCGCGTCCGGATCCGTTGAAGTATATTTTCCAGAAACCTATGCCTACAGGGAGGTTAGCAAAATGGCAAATATTACTTACGGAATTCGACATCATATACGTGACAAGGACGGCTATGAAAGCTCAAGCCCTGGCCGATCACTTAGCTGAAAATCCCGTTGATGACGAATACGAACCTTTGAGGACGTATTTTCCAGATGAGGAAGTATTGCAGATTGAGGGGTTAGAACCTACCAAGGATCCAGGATGGAAGCTCTTCTTCGATGGAGCGGCAAACGCAAAAGGAGTCGGAGTGGGGGCTGTGCTTATATCTGAAACAGGACATCATTATCCTGTTACTGCTCAACTGCGTTTTCACTGTACCAATAATATGGCTGAGTACGAGGCATGTATCTTGGGGTTGCGATTAGCGGTGGACATGGATGTACAGGACGTCTTGGTCTTGGGGGACTCGGACCTTCTGGTACATCAGATTCAGGGAGAATGGGAAACCAGAGATTTAAAGCTTATCCCATATCGTCGGTGTTTGCATGATTTGACCAAACGCTTTCGATCGGTAGAATTCAGGCACATCCCAAGGATGCATAATGAGGTTGCCGACGCGTTGGCTACCTTAGCGTCGATGCTACATCACCCGGATAAGGTTCGTGTCGATCCATTACATATCCAGATCCGGGATCAACATGCTTATTGTAATGTGATAGAGGAAGAGGTGGATGGTGAGCCGTGGTTTCATGATGTCAAGGAATACCTCAGGTTAGGAGTATACCCATAGCAAGCAACCGGAGATCAAAAGCGAGCTATTCGGCGGTTGGCGAACGGATTTTTCCTTAGTGGAGGGGTGCTGTACAAAAGAACCCCAGATTTGGGATTGTTGAGATGTATAGATGCGAGTCAAGCCACAACAGTGATGACAGATATACACTCGGGAGTTTGCGGACCACACATGAGCGGATACGTATTGGCAAAGAAGATTCTTCGAGCAGGATACTATTGGCTCACTATGGAGCGGGATTGTATAAGTTTTGTGCGAAGATGCCATCAGTGTCAGATTCACGGAGATTTGATTCATTCTCCGCCGACTGAATCGCATACAATGTCCGCACCATGGCCGTTTGTCGCATGGGGTATGGATGTTATTGGACCTATTGAGCCTGCAGCTTCCAATGGTCACAGGTTCATTCTGGTAACGATTGATTATTTTACCAAGTGGGTAGAGGCCAAAACATTCAAATCAGTGACCAAGAAGGCGGTAGTGGACTTCGTACACTCCCACATCATCTGCAGGTTTGGAATTCCAAAGATGATCATTACGGATAACGGTGCAAATCTTAACAGTGGATTGATGAAAGAGGTATGTCAACAGTTCAAGATTACACACCGAAATTCCACACCGTATCGCCCAAAAGCAAACGGTGCGGTCGAGGCGGCAAACAAGAACATAAAGAAGATATTGAGGAAGATGATAGAAGGGTCTAGGCAGGTGGCATGAAAAGTTACCATTTGCGCTGTTGGGTTATCGTACTACCGTCCGGACTTCGGTAGGTGCAACTCCTTACTTGTTGGTATACGGGACTGAAGCAGTAATACCCGCAGAAGTTGAGATTCCATCCCTCCGAATCGTCGCTGAAGCCGAGATTGATGACGACGAGTGGGTCAAAACCCGATTAGAGCAATTGAGCTTGATTGATGAAAAGAGATTGACAGCAGTATGTCACGGCCAATTGTATCAAAAGAGAATGGCGAGAGCGTATAACAAGAAGGTACGTCCCAGGAAATTTGAAGTGGGACAGCATGTGCTGAGGAGAGTTCTACCACATCAGGTCGAAGCGAAAGGCAAATTCGCTCCAAATTGGCAGGGACCATTTGTGGTGACTAGAGTATTATCCGACGGCGCTCTATGCCTAACCGATGTCGAGGGAAGATGTACTGATATGGCTATCAATTCTGATGCAGTCAAGAGATATTACGTGTAATTTTTTAATGCATTTGTCAACGTTTGGTTTCGTTTGTGTGTATTTGGCATTTTTCGGAGAATGAAATGACAGAGGCAATTTTTCTACTACCCAAACACTTTAACCTTTGTTTCCCCATTTGAGCTTTAATTATTCTTTCATATACCCTCTTTCGGAATCATCAAGGAAGATGCGTAACAGAATAGAAAAGAAACAAAGAAGTAATACAAGAAAAAGTGAACTACGTTCGACCTGATTCCTCAAGAAGGATACGTAGGCGCCACACGGCTCGGTCATAATAAAATAAAAATCAAAAATCCCCCCAAGCAACAAAACTGGGGCAAAAGTCATTGTTTCGTTGGAAAGATAGTGTGGATTCCGAAAGTTGTAATAAGCTAACCGTCGAGGCTAAACCTCTTTCTTCAGCCCCACGCGCAGAAACCATATTAAGAACCAGAAAGACCTCTCGATCAGTATTTGAAAAGTGCCAAGTCATGTGAACGAAGGCCAAGAGTGACATCCCGACCCTCGATTGAATCCAAGATGCACAAGCCGAAAGGGGATAACGCTCTAGAGGGAATCTCAGGGGTGATACCCCGCCGCAGGGAAAGAAAGCATAAATGAGAGAGTCTTAACGGTGAAAACCCTCGCGGGCACCTTAAGGCGAAGGAAGTTGAGAGAAGTAAAATGAGAGAGTCTTACGGTGAAAACCTTTACGGGCACCTTAAGGCGACGGGAGATAGAGAGAAATGAGAGAATCTCATTAGTGAAAACCCTTCTGAAGGGCACTGTGAGGTGGCAGGATGAGATGGTTACAAGATGTCCGCATGAGACAAGGTTGGGACATCCGTTTACCTCTAGCAGGACGCGGTATCAGAAAGTGATTGACATGAATAGACTGGGTAGTTTAATCTCAAAGGCGCGGCATAACATTGGATCAGGCACACATTCAGATAAGTTTTCCTATTTTTTGAGTTCGGAAAAGTTTTTCTTATTTTGTCATTTGCGGTCAGTATTCTTTTCTTTTCTTTCATTTTCGAAAATTGATTTTTTTTCAAAGCTTACTACCAAGTCTCCCAAAGCAGTATATTGAAAGTGAATAGGCATGGAACAAGGCAATGAGACAGAAGTCGTTACGATAGTGAGATTGGGATGACAGGCTGAGTGGAAGGTTCGCAAGAATTATGGAGTAGGATGGACACATGTGGCATGTCCGAAAGATGATTTCACGCAACAGATCACCGGCTAAAAAGAGTCGGGCCAAACCAAAGAGTGGAATAAAAGGAAAGATGAGAGGTCGTTCGTGGAAAAAGCATCTTCCCAAGCAAGCGTCAACGTCGTCCTCAAAGTTCGAGAGAGGCCAAGCGGCTGAAAGAGTATGGCCTCAACAAGAGTGGCACGACCACTCGCGGCATTTTGAAACTAACAATTTTTCTTTGATTTAAAGCAGGAAAAGAGGGTCCGACGGCAGAAAAGCATACCGTCCAGAAGTTTATCACACTGGGGCAGAAAATTTTCTCCTGTTGCGAAAATTTTCTGGAAAGCAAGACTCGGAGGATAAGTGTAGAAAGCAACACAAGATGGGGTGATCTTTGAGCCGGGTATCATCTCCAGCCGCTGTTGGAGAAAGAAAAATGGCTTCGAGATTCCCCCAGCGGTATTACATCCTATAATTTGATCAAGGAAACAAAAGTGTGAGTCCCAGAAGAGGTAGGGGAAAAAGGAAGAGAATGAGGGGTGAAGGAAACAAAGAATACTTCCTCAGCAGCATCACCCCCGGCAGGCGAGTAAACAGTTCCAAAATATCCCCAGCAGCCAGAAGAAAAGTAATACGACCGGGGGAAAGCAATTCCAAGACAGGATAATTCGGAAGAGAAGGTGGTCCGAGAGGTAATGCAGGAACGAGGATAGGGTACAAGAGGCGAAGGAAGGTAATCAAGATAGGAAATCAGTGAAGTAGTAGTTGAAATCAGGGAGCCCGCCCGGAGAATGGAGTGGCGATTTAATTTTGAAATAGTTGAAGTCGGGGAGCCCGCCTGTAGAATGGAGTGGCGATTTAATTTTGAAGTAGTAGTTGAAGTCGGGAGCCCGCCCGGAGAATGGAGTGGCGATTTAATTTTGAAGTTGTAATTGAAGTCGGGAGCCCGCCTGTAGAATGGAGTGGCGATTTAATTTTGAAGTAGTAGTTGAAGTCGGGAGCCCGCTCGGAGAATGGAGTGGCGATTTAATTTTGAAGTTGTAGTTGAAATCGGGAGCCCGCCCGGAGAATGGAGTGGCGATTTAATTTTGAGGTAGTAGTTGAAGTCGGGGAGCCCGCCCGGAGAATGGAGTGGCGATTTAATTTTGAAGTCGTAATTGAAGTCGGGAAGCCCGCCTGGAGAATGGAGTGGCGATTTAATGTTGAAGTTGTAGTTGAAGTCAGGGAGCCCGCCCGGAGAATGGAGTGGCGATTTAATTTTGAAGTTGTAATTGAAGTCGGGAGCCCGCTGTAGAATGGAATGGCGATTTTATTTTGAAGTTATAGTTGAAGTCGGGAGCCCGCCCGGAGAATGGAGTGGCGATTTAATTTGGAAGTTGTAGTTGAAGTCGGGGAACCCGCCTGGAGAATGGAGTGGCGATTTAATTTTGAAGTTATAGTTGAAGTCGGGGAGCCCGCCCGGAGAATGGAGTGGCGATTTAATTTTGAAGTAGTAGTTGAAGTCGGGAGCCCGCCTGGAGAATGGAGTGGCGATTTAATTTTGAAGTTATAGTTGAAGTCGGGGAGCCCGCCTGGAGAATGGAGTGGCGATTTAATTTGGAAGTTGTAGTTGAAGTCAGGGAGCCCGCCTGGAGAATGTAGTGGCGATTTAATTTTGAAATAGTTGAAGTCAGGGGAGCCCGCCCGGAGAATGGAGTGGCGATTTAATTTTGAAGTTGTAATTGAAGTCAGGGAGCCCGCCTGTAGAATGGAGTGGCGATTTTATTTTGAAGTAGTAGTTGAAGTCAGGGAGCCCGCCTGGAGAATGGAGTGGCGATTTAATTTCGAAGTTGTAGTTGAAATCAGGAAGCCCGCCTGGAGAATAGAGTGGCGATTTAACTTTGAAGTTGTAGTTGAAGTCAGGGAGCCCGCCTGGAGAATGGAGTGGCGATCTGTTCAATTTGGTAGCGGTAGAATGTAACAGGAATCTCCAGCATGAATCCAAGTTCGTAAGAAGAGACGAAGCATCAGAAGGAACGCCAAGTCAGACAAGATGGCAAGGAGCGCGACAAGATCAAGTTAAAAAGGATAGATAAGAACTTGTAGTACTGTAACCTAGTCTAGCTTCTTGTTTTTGTTGCTTAGCGCGGTGTAACAAGGAAATCGGTTAAGCAGTGGTAACAGCAGTAACAGCGGCAACAGCAGTAACAGCGAGATCGCAACAGGCATGGTAGTCCCAGCTACCAGAACTTCCCGAACTACATTGACCTGATTCCCTTTTAGCCGGGGATATGTAGGAGACCTTTGAAGCAAGGTTCGGTCAAAACTTTTCCAAAATGCTTCATACGGAGTGTTCGGATAGGCAAAAATCGCTTATATCCGCTCATTTATCTTTGCACGAAAACTCGGCGTGTTTACGCGCAAAGAGGGGCAGCTGTGAGCACGTGATTTTTGCCTTACTCGAGAAGTACTCCCAGAAAATTCAAAATAAAAATAGTTTCGTGTTGGGCATGATTTGTGTGATTTTGTGTTAATTTTATCTTTTGTGTGCACGTTTATTTATTTAAATTAAAAAATACAAAAATATATGCTAGGCTTTGCATTTTCAGTGTTTGATATCGAAGTCATGTGATTTACATTTTTGGGTGATATGTAATTGTGTGCGTTAGTTGTAGTAAGAACAGCGGTGTTATAGGTTGATATATATACATATGCGTGTATATATATATATATGTATATATACATATATATATATATATATACACATATGCACATAATACCTCATGAAGATCCGAGCTGGGCCAAATTTAGTCTAAAAGCCAGGCCCAAATGAATTGCCTCTGATCTGGCCCAAATATCCGTCCAGCCTCAGCCTATGTAACACTTGATCTGGACCGTTGGATTTTATTATCCAACGGCCCAGATTAATCCTTTAATTCTAATATGCATTCAGCCTATGACTTGACCAAACGACACCGTTTGGTTTAAGTGAGAAGATCCTGATCGTTGATCAAGTTTGATCCAACGATCGGGATTTAACTACTCAAAACGTATATAAACCCATTTCCATACCCCGCCCCCCCAAGCCAGACCCCCCCTCTCCCTTCGTCTCCCAAAGGTCCTTAGAGACCAGGCGTAACGCCGCCGTCCGCCACCTTGCGCCGCCTGCCGGAAATCGCCTCACGGCGGTTCCGGTAGGCCAATCACCACCAAACCAACGCCAAAACCTTCCCCTCACCTCCCCCATCACGAACCCAGCCTCCACTAACCTCGAATCATGCCGGAACTCCTCGAATCTTCATTTGAAGATTCGAGTCAAACTCGAATCTATGCCAAATCACCCCAAATTCACACCACAGTCTCCTCACACCTCCCCCACACTCCCAATGGCATTGGTTTGCTTCGAATCTAACCAAAAATGCAAAAGCCCCAAAATCCGAGCCCAAGAACCCTAATTTTGAAGAAACCCAATTCGAGCCGGCTTAGCCACAATTGAAGTCCAAGGGACTTTAGTCTAGGTGTTCTCAATTGAGAACATCTCGATTAAAGCCCGTTTGGCTTCAATAATTCCGAATTTTGGTTCGAAGTTTGGTCGGCAGTTTTCTTACGAGGTATTCGTTTCTTCTTTGGTCAATTTAGTTCGATTTGGTGAATATGTGTGTTTGTTTCATTCGTTGTTTCAATTCAACTTCTCATGCTTTTAATTTCTCATACCCGTTGGTCTGTTCTTCTCATTTGAGGCCTTTTATTTGGCCAATTCCTTCTGTTTTTAGTTGTTAAAATGAATCATAGGTTCAATGTGATTAAGGTCGTCAAGCAATTAATTCATATTTTTGATTAGTTCATTGATCCCTTGAATCTGCCTGATACAATTCACTAGAGTAGGGGTTGGTTACTGTTTGATTCAGGTTAGTGGGTTGTAGTTAATAGGTTAATTGTTTAAATCACACACCCATACAAGGGCTAGTGGAACTGAGCACAGCAGGGCATCCCACTGAGGCTCACTGCCACCAGCATTGTTTAATGCTGAGTCCATACTTTGGACAGTAGGTAGTGGGGAATGCAGGGAATTTGATGGGTCTGGCAGAGTTGGGAGTGGGCAGGGTGATAGTAACCTTAGGGGCAGGTGTTCTGGAGGGGCTTTGAGCTATAAATATAGCATCAAGATACATTGATAGAGATTCATTCATACATAGAGAGCACCTGAGAGAGCACACTTAGAGAGCAAAAGATTCATACATAGAGAGGGATTGAAATACCTGAGAGCAACTAGAAACCTGGAGAGAAAATAGACAGCAAGCTACACCTCGATACACATATAGAAAGATACAAGAAAGGTTACTGTTCCATTGGTTCTTAGTCACTGTTTCGATTGTTTTGCTTCAGTGATTGAGTATTTGGCTATTGTTTGTGGTAGTGCTGGTTCTTCTGCTGTTTCAGTGTTCATTTGGGTGCTCTTGGTCGTTGTTTGTGGCTGTGCACAGTGTTGTTGGTAGTGCTGGTTCTTCTGCTAGTTGTTGTTACTGCTTGGTTCAAAGATAGCTGTTAGTCCTTATAGTTGTTGCTGTGGTGTCCAATTGAGGCTGTTGGTCAGTCGTTTGGTTGCTGCTTGGCTTGGTTGTTGGTGTTGCTTCATTATTTGGTTGCTGCCTGGTCCAACACAGTGCTGGTTCTTCTATTGTTTGAGTATTGTTGCCAGTTCAGTGCTAGTGTGTTGCTACTGTTGGTCCATTGCCACTCTTTTGTTGTTCTCCTGGTCTATTGTGTTGCTGGTTGGTCTATTTGGTTGTTGTTCCTGTTACTGTTCTTGTTGCTGTTGTTGCATTGCCATTGCTCACTCTTCCTTGTTCTTCCGCGTTCCAGGTACACACCTCTGTTATTGTAGTTCCTTGGTACGAAAAGAATGAAGTTTGAAGTTTGTGCATAAAGTCTATTGAAACATGTAGTCGTTTATAGTTCTTATGTTTAATTACATTCTGTTATTCTTCAATTAAATTTGTATTGCTAGTTTTGTTACGGAATGTAGCTAGACCAAAGATACATTGTCGTTAGATAAGCATGTAAACCTGAATTAGTCTTCGTATCTCTATTCAATCTTCCCTACTCATGTGTGTAATCTCCAAACCTGTTAAATGATAGACCCTATGTTACAAGCAAGATTAGCTAGGGAGTTGTTACTCAACGGAATGACGTAATTAGATTAAAAGAGTCGGGGGTGCATTTCATGTGACCCGACCCCAATTTCGGGCAAGAGTAAATAAAGCATGACATGAACCACAGGCGCATTTCATGCGATGGGGTTCGTAGCAAGTTTTAAGTAATTTGGAATCAACTCTTAAGTAAGATACAGTGAGATGTAGTTCGCTTTAGATTGGAATCAAAGGTACGCCTCGCCCAATAGTTACACTAATCACATAGCCGTCATAAATGTACATATAAATACTTAGGTTTCGAGATGCGTCGTTTTCTTAACGAATATCACGCCTTTCTCAACAGTGTAAATAAGTAGTCGATCCGGGCACATACTTTAGTTTTTACCTTTTTAAACACGGGTGTGCATTTCATGTGACCCCAAATCCAAACCCCGAAATGTTGAATAAGAATATGTTGAGGATCCGGGTGCATTTCATGTGACGTGATTCGAAAGCATATTTTTAAGCAACTTTTTCTTTCGTAAATCACAACCAATAATAAAAGTGGTAAAAGGGGTATTAACTTGCACTAAGTACATAATTGTAAAAAGCAGATAGATAAGCCAAACACGACAGTTGAGCGACCGTGCTAGAACCACGGAATTCGGGAATGCCTAATACCTTCTCCGGGTTAATAGAATTCCTTATCCGGATTTCTGGTTCGCGGACTGTTAAATAGAGTCATTCTTTTCCTCGATTCGGGATTTAACCGGTGACTCGGGACACCATAAAATCTCCCAAGTGGCGACTCTGAAGTAATTAAAATAAATCCCGTCTCGATTGTTCTTCAATTGGAAAAACTCTTTGCGTCCTTGCGGGTGCGTAAAAAAGAGGTGTGACAGTGACCTCTCAAACAAGCCACATAGAGTGCTTGTTAGCCATTTTTCCATTAGCTTCTTGACCGATGAAGGTGCTTCCGTAGCCGCAGATATGCAAGCTCCCTTTTCGTGCAAGATCGTCAGATCTTCACATGGGAAAGGTGAGATCTCTTCACCTGGTGTGATGCTAGGGGTTGCATACAGGATGCCATTGTCACTGGCCTCGTTGAGAGGACCAAGGAGATTGGTGGTGACACCCACAATAGCTTTCGATCTTGTGTTATTTTCGGCCATCTTTTATTTTTGTGTGGTGTAAAGAATGGTAGTTGGTTGATCTCTAGGTGGATACTATAATTTTGATTCTCGCAATCCCCCAGACGCTGCCAAATTATTTGGTTCAAAAGTTATCAATGTACATTATAAGATTAAAAACAATCAAAAGTAATAAAGGGTAAATCGTAATAAAATATAATAGACCTAGAGATGTAAAAATTAATGTTATTGTTGTAGATCTAATATTATAAAATGATAATATGGATTCAAGAGAAAGTGTTCTTTTGAGAAAGAGATAGAGAGAGGATATGAGAAAATGAGAGAGTTGTATTATTCAAGAATAACACTGATTTCCTTTTGCAATGGGAAGGTCTCCTTTATATAATAGGAGACCTTCCTCGAAATAATCAAAATAAAAAGGTACAACATGTAACGTCTACTTAGTGAAGATACTGAGCTTCAAACGATGTAGTCTTTTATCTTTGTGTCCAAGTCGTACCCTTACGGTAGTAGACGTATACCCATTAGCCGTACCCATTGGTGGTCAAATTTGACCTTATACATTCTTCATGGTATCAGAGCCACACGACCATTAGTATGGTCTAATTTCATCCTCAATTCAGATTTCACGAAGCTCATTAGAAGGATAAATAATGGCGAATCTCGATAACACTGAACCAGAGAAGTTAGGTCATAATCATCCACTCTTCCTAAATTCCAATAATAAATCAGGAGTTGTTTTGATTTTATTACAATTGGGAGGACCAGAAAACTACTCTGTGTGGAGTTGGGCAACGCGAACTGCAATTTTAGGTCGAATCAAGCTGGGTTTCATTGACAGGACATGCAAAAAGGAGAATTACGGTATGAATCTCATTGATCTCTGGAAACGATGTAATGCGATTGTTTTATCCTGGTTGATGAACTGTGTTTCACCGAAGTTGTTGAGTGGATTGGTGTATTCCTCGAATGCTAGTGAAGTTTGGGATGATTTGAAGGAGTGTTTTGACAAAGTTGATTGTTCTAGGATTTTTCAGATCCATAGAGAAATTGTTACTACTAGGCAAAGCACTAGCTCAATTTTCACTTATTTTCAAAATTGAGAGTACTTTGGGTAGAGTTTGACAGTTTGGCACCAATTCCTGGTCGTGATGCTGCAAATTCTCATGACTTTGTTCAGTTTATGGAGCGTCAAAATCTTCTACAATTTATGATGGGACTTAATGAGTCTTAAGACAAACTCACAATCAACTCTTGATGATGGTGCCAGTGCCATCAGTGAACAAGGCATATTCTATTCTAATGGAATGTGAAAGCTAAAGGACTATGGCAAGTGTTTTTGCTAACATTGATAATGCTGAAATGACAATGTTGATGGCTAATAGGGCTGGAAATTAGCTGAAACTGAGGAAGAATTACGACCTCTTCTGTGATTTTGCAAGATGAAGAAACATACTAAGGAAGTTTGTTACAAAATAGTGAGGTATCCAAATGATAACAAGTTCAGGGCAAAGTACAACATACAAGAAGCAGCTAACATAGCAGTTGAACATACTGTACCTGCAGGATGCATCCCAACTCCTACTGCACAAACTTTCACTCCAGAATAGTACCAGCAGATTTTGCGACTTCTAAATAGCAAGCCTACATAGATCTCAACTAATGCAATGGATCTTGAGTCAGGTAATATCACATGTCTAATGACATTTTTTAATCAAGGAGACTGAATTGTAGATAGTGGATCCTACAATCATATGACCTCAAAGATTGACTTATTGAATAACACAATTCCATTAGACACTAGTAGCCCAGTTCACTTACCAAATGGAAATATAGCTAAAATTGCTCACATAGGATCAGCTAATATTTTCAAAGATTGCAAGATTAGTAATGTACTTCATGTTCCACATTTTAAATATAACCTATCTTCGGTTTCAAAGCTTACTGAGGAGTTGCAATGCTTAGTTGTATTCTTTCCTGATCTATATGTGTTTCAGAACCTCCAGACTGGAAGGTGTTGAGGATTGGTAGTGAAGCTAATGGGATATACATTCTTAGGAGTTGTCTTCATGAGAAAAAACCATCTATACCAATTGTAAATACCCCAGCTATGCAAATTCAACACAGAATAAGCAGAGCTTAACAAACCCGGAGGTCCAACAT
The DNA here is from genome assembly GCA_032618575.1 of Nicotiana noctiflora. NCBI lineage: Eukaryota > Viridiplantae > Streptophyta > Magnoliopsida > Solanales > Solanaceae > Nicotiana > Nicotiana noctiflora. Next base: position 19,396 of record JASVEL010004754.1, on the reverse strand, counting down.
CAATGACTTGGACATATGCCTATGGAAGCTACTAAGAAAATTGGCAAACTCAAACAACATTTCATAAAAAAAAAGTTCAGAGACTGTATGTTTTGATTTTTTTATTTGTCCATTAGCCAGACAAACTAAGTTACCATTTCATGTCACTACTAGTAGAGCAAAGAGTCCATTTGACCTTTTACATGCAGATGTATGGGGGCCTTACAGGGTGCTGCATATGACAATAAAAGATTTTTTTCTTACTGTTTTTGATGACTTCTCTAGAACCACATGGTTATTTATGATGAATGCCAAAGATGAAACCTATTGGTTGCTGAAAGGATTGATTTCCATGATTCACACGCGGTTTAATTTTTCTGTTAGACCTATAAGAACAGACAATGGATCAGAATTTATTAATTCAGATATGAAACACTTCTTAGAGTCACAGGAAATTGTTAATCAAACAACATGTGTGTACACTACACAACCAAATGGTGTTGTGGAGATAAGACATAGATATATTCTAGAAGTGGCAAGAGCCTTAAGGTTCCAAGTTGCCATCCCTCTAAGATTTTGGGGTGCGTGTGTTCTTACAATAGCACATATCATAAATAGGTTACCCTCTATAGTTTTAAGGGGTAAATCTCCATATGAAAAGATGTTTAATACTGAATCTTCTTTAAACCATATGAGAGTGTTTGACTGTTTATGTTATGTTGTGGATGTTAGGAGGCAGGATTTCTCACCCAGAGCTTTACTTGTAGTGTTTATGGGGTACACTCCAACTAAAAAGGGCTACAAATTGTATGATTTGCAATCCAAATAGTTTATTGTTAGCAGGGATGCTGTCTTTAAGGAACATATATTTCCTTTCAGACAAATAAAACTACCATCTGTTCCATTCTTTCCACTACTTGAGCCAGCTGATGTATCAAATAATCTAGACATATTCTATGAAGATTTAGCAGATTATCATATTGTAGACCATGATAATGATGCTGAACAAAGGAATGGAGCAATCCCTGAAGAGCCAGACACTTCACCTAGTACTACTCCTGTACCAGTTGTTGACAATGCTACTCCTGATGTTGTACCACAATTGCAAACTGAGTCTTCACATTTGCAATATGTGAATTATGCACTACCAATTGCAGTCAGAAAGCATCCCTGAACTACAGGACCACCAAAATGGCTGTAGGACTTTGTGTCCACATCTTGTGCATATCCTATGTCAGACTACCTGCGTTATTGTAAGGCCCCGTAAAATTTTTGTGCATAAAACCTAGTAGATGTGGTGTCATGGTCCGAATAATGTGTTAGGAATGCGTAGAATTCTTCGCGGCTCGCAAGCTCGCCGCGGTTCGGACCCTTGGTAATGATTTAAGTTTCAAAAATGTAGAGAAATAATTTTTCCGAAAAAGTGTCAAATGTGCGGTCAAGAATGCGACCGCAAACCTGACATGCGGACCGCATTCTGACCGCAAATCGTTCCAGAGAGTTGCCCAAATCCGTGTCAAATGTGCGGTCGATATGCGATCGCATGTCAAATCTGCGGTGCATTTTGCGACCGCAGATCAAACATGCGGTCCGCATAGTGACCGCATTCCTTAACAGAACCTGCGTAATTTTTGAGCCATTCTGCGGTCACTATGCGGACCGCATGTTGATTCTGTGGTCGCATAGTGACCGCATATTTGACCCCGGCCCAGATTTTTGTAACATTTTGACCCGATCTCTTCTTTAATATAACACCTTTCTTCTTCATTTTATCATATCATCTCACTAAAATTAGAGAGAGAAGAGAGGGTTTTTAGAGAGAGAAGTTCTTCATCTTCAAAGATTGTTCCAACTACTTAATTCCAAGGGATTCTAGGGCAAGGATTCAACTTCCCCAATATTTTCAAGGTAAAAACCCTAACTATTTTCTTTGATTTTCAGTTTTAATTGGGTAAAGATAGGTTTGCATATAATAGCTTTTAAAAATAGAATTTTTACACTCATGCATGATTATTGAACTTGATTTCTAGTAAAAAGAAGTAAGTAGAAGTAAGAGTCTTCAAGAACAAGGTTGGCAAGAGTAGGATGTCTTGGGTAAGCATAAAGTAGGATGTATGGCTAATTTTGATTCTTGTGAAATCGCCTATATGTGTGAAGTTTGTTTGTTCGTGTTAAATTGGCAAATTGTGTGAAATTCTTGATGTTGTTGTTGGATATTTAAAGTTTGTTGTTGAGCTATGAGTGATATAAAATGAGAGTTTTATTTGGCAAAAGAATTGTGAATAATGACTATGGTGGCCTATATGGCACCTTGTGGAAAACAAACGAAACACTTGAGAATTGGTTTATTGTGGAAAGAGATGAAACACTTGAATTGTGGAAATATTGTAACATGGTTGTGATATTGCATTGAGAAGAAATTGAGAACATGAACCAACGTGTAAGTTGCTTATTTGAACTTGTTAAAATTGTGTGTAGTATCTCATCTGCTGTTTGAAATTGTTGTGTTTTCAACTGTAAGGCGGGGTCGTGTTGCGCGCCGCAACGTGGTGAAATAAGGTTTGGGTTGGGGTGATAAGGGTGGCCGAGGTAATAAGGGTGGTCGGGGCAATAAGGATGGAAAGCGATCGAAATCGCTATTGAAAATTGATACATAAATCAATAATGTGAAATTGTGAAAGGAGACAGCAGGAGAGTTTGCAACCTGTGGGGCACCGATTGCCCCTTTGTTTGACTACTTGTGCTTTACGTGATTGATTGGTTATTGTTAAATTGGTTGATTGTAGAAAGTGCTTTGTGTGAGAATTATTTGAAATGAGGAAAAATGTGGAAACATGGTTGGTTGGCTTAATTAATTGTTGATGTAATTTAATGGCTTGAGTTTACTTGGGACAAAGTTTGTCCATACATACCGGTACAATTCAAGTGTACTGACGTCCCTTTTGCCGGGGGCGCTACATTCGTGTCATGATTGTAGGTGGATCAGTAGCAGGCACTTCAGCTCGTCGGCAGTAGTATTCTTCTCCTTCCACTGCCCGTCTTGGTGAGCCCTTTCTTCCTCGGGGCCTTGTGTGGTTCTTGCCACTTCGGTTTGGATTTCATTTTGGTTTTGAAAGGTATAGCCGGAGCCTTGTTACCGGCAAGTATTGTATTTCCTTTTTGTATCCTAGAGGCTCCATAGACATGTAAACTGTGGGACTCCAGTCTTATGTATATATTGTGTTATGTCGGGCGTTGTAAAAATTGAAATCTAGTTGATGAATCACTCGTATCGTTTTATTTGTTTAATGTGAAATCAATTAAGATTAGTAATATATTTGGTTAATGAGAAACAGTCATCACAGGGGTAACGCGTGGGAATGAAAGGCACCCAGGTTCGCTTGACTGGGGCAACCCGGTCAGGCGCCGGTCATGTCCATCGATTTGGGGCGTGACAGTTATGATAAGTTATCTCCTTATCATGTTAGATGTTTGTCAGCTCAATCCTCTATAATTGAGCCCAAGCATTATCATGAAGCTTCAAAAGATGCAAGATGGGTAGCTGCTATGCAATAAGAAGTCACAGCATTAGAAGAAAACAACATATGGGATATTGTTGATCTGCCTGCACATAAAGTTCCTATAGGATGCAAATGGGTATACAAAGTGAAGTACCACGCTGAAGGTAAGATGGAGAGACTCAAAGCTAGACTTGTAGCCAAAGGTCTCAGTCAAAAGGAAGGCCTAGATTACAAGGAAATATTTTCACTTGTGGCCAAGATGGTCACTGTTAGATCAGTTATTGTTGTAGCAGCCTCTAAATATTGGCACATTTATCAAATAGATGTGCACAATGCATTCTTGCAAGGTGACTTAAGTATACATATAACTACCACAAGAGTACAACATCAAGGGGGAGTCCAAGAACAAGGTGTGCAAGCTAAATAAGTCACTATATGGCTTGAACGAGGCTTTAGGCAATGGAACTTGAAGTTGACATAAGCACTTAGAGATTTGGGATTTGTTCAAAGTCATTGACAACTCTTTATTCACACAACAAAGAGGGTCAGCTTTGGTTGTCATTCTAGTCTATGTAGATGACCTCCTAGTTACAGGAAATGATCCTAGCCTAATTCGGTCTGCTAGGGAAAATCTACAGAAGAAGCTCAAAATGAAAGATTTGGGGGAGCTCAGATTTGGGCATAGAATTTGCTCGCAGCAAGGCTGGTATTCTGATGAATCAGAAAAAATATGCACTTGACCTAATAGCCGATTCTGGGCTAGGGGGAGCTAAACCAGCATCCACTCCATTAGAGTGCAATCAAAGGCTGACTACAGTAGAATTTGATGAAGTTGTCTTGGGTTCTGAGGATGTCACAAATGCAGGAGTGAAGGAAAATGTGTTACCTGATCCTGAACCTTATCAAAGGTTAGTGGGCAGGTTACTATACTTGACTATGACAAGGCCTGATATATCCTATATTGTTCAGGTTCTCAATCAATTTATGCATAAACCTAAGTGATCACATATGGATGCAACATTGAGGGTGATCGGATATGTCAAAAATGCACCATGATTAGGATTGTTGATGTCTTCACAACTGTCTGAAAGCTTGGTTGCAGTTTGTGACTCAGACTGGGCTTCTTGTCCTCAGTCCAGGAAATCAATCATAGGGTATCTGGTCAAATTTGGAGACTCCTTGATATCGCGGAAATTTAAGAAACAAAACACAGTCTCCAGAAGTTCAGCAGAAGCAGAGTTTAAAAGTATGGCCTCCATAGTGGCAGAAGTGTCATGGTTAGTAGGACTATTCAAAGAGTTGGGAATCCAGATTCAGCTGCATATTCCTTGCATTGTGATAGTAAAGCAGCCATTCAAATAGCTGCAGATCCCATTTTTCATGAGCGGACAAAATGCATTGACATTGATTGTCATTTTGTGCAAGAAAAACTATAACAAGGCCTTATCCAGACTCATCACATTAACACCAAGTTGCAATTAGCAGACATACTCACTAAAGGTCCGGGGAAGGTCCAACACTATTTTTTGCTTAGCAAGCTGGGGGTTGAAAATGTGTTCATACCTCTCAGCTTGAGTGTGAGTGTTGAGATTAATAATGATTGTGGTGGTTAAGCTTTATTAATTAGTTAGATTAGTTATAACTAACTTCTTAAAATAGAGTTAGTGTAACTCAAGTTAGCTTTAGTTTTACTGTAGTTAAAGATTAGAGTTGATTTTATATATTAGCATGTACAGATACTAAAAGAGAATGAATCAATATAGCTTCTTCTTCCTTTGAAATATCGAACCACATTTCTTCTCTCTAAACTAGATGTACAGCTTCTCATCCATGGAAAGTCTCCATGGTTAGCTGATTTCATCAATAGATAGAATCCCCCATTCTCAATTTTGAATTTTCGGTTCTAGCCTTATGAATGAAAAATATCCTAGATTCAAATCATATAGTTATGCCCTCCATACAAATATTAGACACTGAATAGGAAAAAAATGTTTTCATATAAAGAACGATAATAAATTGAAAAATCATTTCATTATTGTAATTTCTATCAACCTCTCAATGTTCTTTGATGCAATCTGAAATACATAAATGGAAAAAGTAGGGAATAAGCACATTTTGCTGTATTCAAAGACATAACGAATAATAAAAAGTTAAAATGGGAATCTAAAACCCTTGGCGTACGAGGACAACAAAAGATTCGTCGAAACTATACGTTAGGACGTGACCGTTGTTATATTATAAGCGAATAAGTATATACATGTCCTTCTTATTGAAGTCTCACTATTGGAAATTGCATCAGAAAACTATAAAACTTTTACAGAATAAATCAAGCGGAGTTTGCTAGTCTAAAACTTCACACTGAAATAATGGAGATCAATCAATAAAGTAGCAGCATAAATTCTGTGTTTATTATTCTTGCACAGTCTCCAAATTATCTCTTTAATTTATATATTTATTCTTGAGTTAACATAAAGAGATATATTCCCAGTTCAAGTTTCAATTCTATTGTCTAAGCACCTTATCGTGTCCAAACGTATCCTGCTCCAGCAATTTTAATTTGGACTCTATAAGAGAAGAACACTCTTGCTTCTATTTTTGGCAGAATTAATTAAGATAGTCCCATGATTACAATATATTAAACAAACACTAGTCTATTTTGATCAGATAATTTTATTTGGAAATAAAGCAGTGATAAACAAGTACAAGATGGATAGAGAAAAAAGAAGAGGCGAAGATTCAGAAGATGAGGAATTTAAGGTTGAAGATCTTCAAGAAAGTTCCAACTCCAAAAAATTAGCCTCTAATTGGAAGAATCGTTTCAAGCTTTTGAGGAACTATTCTAGTCTTGACACTAAGAATGTTAGTGTTAGAAATGGAGATCAAGGGAGAGACAGTACAAGCAGGGGACGTAGAGATCACTGCTCTGGATTTGTTATTCATCCCGATAATTGGTCAGTCACTATATATAGAAAAGTTTTTTTTTTTACTTTCAAGGGTTCTTTTGATCAATTGTGGGATATAGCCTATTTTGCCCAAGTTTCTTTTGACCAAAAGTATTTTTATTTAATCGTCAAAAGTGTTTTTTTTTTTTAAAAAAAAAAATTAAGATCAGGGGTATTCTAAAGGTCCCAAAAAATATTATACTCTATTATTATATATTATATATAAATTTATAATTGTTATTAAAAAAATCATTTCAATGTTTAATATATTTTAGTTTGATTGGGGTTGTACATAGAAGAGTGAGTCCATAATAGTAATTTTTTCTCTCATTAGTTAGTATATGTATTTACACTACCAAAGGATGTGGTACAGTGGATGAGATTGCACTTCCCTTAATCAGAGGTCTCGGGTTCGAGTCCTGGGTATGGAAAAATCCTTGGTAGGGAGCGCTTCCCCCCGCAAGGGGCCCTATGCGGCGCGAATCCGGATATAATCGGACTCCAATGTGGGTACCGGACACCGGATGGAAAACCAAAAAAAAAAGTATATGTATTTACTTCTTTAATTCTAATTTCTCATCCTCTATCTTTTTATATTTTTTGACTCTTCACTTTTCATTTTTGACTCATTTTTTTCTAAATTAACTATGTTCTTTTGTCATGTTTGATTGATCCATTAATTGAAAGACTGAGAAGCGGAAAAAATATTTTTTTAAAAACGCTTGAGAGAAGTGCTTTTAAAATAAGCTGATACCACTAATAAACAAGGATATCACATGGACAGGGTTATGTCATAGCTATCACACCTTCAATATAGGATAGCTAGTATTATTATTTTGGTATAAAATTTATATGGTATTAACTATTATTTACAATTAAACAAGGGATAAATATAATTATCTTATTTTATCTCTGGATGAATCTGCTTATCTCGGTGACTAAAGGACCCATCGATATAGTTCAACATGTGATAATATGCTAGTTATTATTTTATCTTTTATTTGATTGTGAATATTTTTGCATAACTAGTGCAAAGAACTTAAACTAAATAAAAAATGTTTGTATTAAGAAATGGCCAAATTGGTATTTTGACATTTATAAAAAAATTCGTTTTCTTTCTAAACTTCCTCAACCACCTGAATCCTAAATCTGACGCCTTATATTTTCAATATCATCGGAGTTATTCCTTGACCGTGGCGCCAAGATAACAATTACGGACGTCCGACTAGTAGAACAAGTGTTCAATTTACTTTTTTATTTTGGTTTAAAATAAGTATCTAGTTATGTAATTAAGAAAGAAATTAATTTATTTTGATAAAATAACCCCTATGTACATATCCCTAAAAGTTTTCTTACTCCTCATATTAAATATTTAATTAGGGGTAGTTCAATCATAATAGATATTTTTGTATAGAATTTGTATTTTTTAACGTACGTGCTAAAAGCAAATTGCATACTTATTTTGAATCGGCGGGAGTAGTAATAAATTAACGTCCGGACAAATTCAAAAATAACCATATATAAGTGGTCATTCAAAAATAATTACAATTTCAAAAGTAATTAAAAATTTAATCACTTTTAACGTAAAGAAGAATCTGAACGAAAATACTATTTAAAATTCAAAAAAATACTTTAGCATTATATACTGAAATTTTAGTATTATAATATACCGATCCAGCATAATATAATGAATTACATTATTTTATATCGGTCTTTATTGTAGCAAAATAGTAGCTTAACTTTTAAATAATTAGTCCGAAAACCGGTGCTATTTTAACATTACACAACCGCTACTATAACGGCCACTTCCGGCTTCTTACAACCAAAGAATTGAAGAATTAGCGGAATATAAATAGAATTATTGAATGCAGGTGGTACCTGTTGTGGACTCAATTCATTCTGATATGGGCGATTTACTCCTCCTTCTTCACTCCCCTGGAGTTTGGGTTTTTCAGAGGACTCCCCGAAAATTTGTTCCTACTGGACATTGCCGGCCAAATTGCTTTCCTCATCGACATCGTCGTTCTCTTTTTTGTTGCGTATCGAGACGCTCATTCTTACTGCATGATCTACGATCGTAAACTCATTGCCCTTCGGTCTGTCCCCTTTTTACCTTACACAATTTCTATATATTTAACTAGTAGTACTACTCATGCAACCATCTTTGAATCATTTGTTTTTAATCACCGATTATTATTGCCCTAAAGTTTTCAGTAATATGTATAGGTACTTGAAATCTCGTTTCCTGGTGGACTTACTAGGTTGCTTCCCATGGGATGCTATATACAAGGTATGTTTAACCATGAGGAATCTCAGAATAGGACCTGAATAGAGCGGAATATTTTTGAGGATTAAATACAGCCGATACCAACTAATTCAGGATTGAGGCATACTTGATAGATTGATTTATATTATGGCTGTGACGCTGTGTTGTTCAAGTTTTTGCAATTTAATACCAATGTGCTGCTCTAGTGAAAAGACAAGGTTATATATATAGCTATGTGCTTCCTAGCTATCGTAATTCGATAGAGATATCCTTATTTGTGATACTCCACCTTGAAAACGCCAACTCATTATTGTTGTTGCATTTTTGAAATTGGATTAACTTATATATAGCCTTGTTTCTTTCTGTTTCCAGGACTAATGAAGTAAGGACTGACTAGTTTCTGTTTAAAACAATTTTCTTCCTTTGTATTGCCTTTGTATTATAATTTACCATTTAGGAAAATGAGAATTTAATTGTGGTGGCATAGAACATTCCTTACAGGACTGGTCGTAGTGATAGTTTGGAGTTTGAGGACTGTGTATCGACTAAATGTATGTAACTCTCCAATCATTTAGGAACCCGTGTGTTAGTCTTCTTGTTCTCATCTTTTTCTCCTTTTGACAAAGTATTATAATCCTCTCAACATTGGCTCTGATAGTCAATTTCCAGCCTTTGTACGATGATTATCAACTAGAATCTAGTTGATTATTATGACTTTGAAGCTTCTTTAAGAAACAAAACAAAAAAGGTTTTGCCAACCATGGTGGATGGGCACGACTTTGCAGCTTGACATTTATGCTATTAGTATGCATAAGTTGTAGAGTGTTATGCACTGTATTTGGTCAGTTTCCAATGCTGATATAGCAAAGAAATTGGTATAAATGGCTATAAAATGAACTACTAAGCTGTTTTCTGTGATCAGGCTTGTGGAAGAAAGGAGCCAGTTAGATACCTCTTATGGATTAGGCTAAGCCGAGCCCTTAGAGTGACAGAGTTTTTTGAAAAGCTGGAGAAAGACATCCGTCTAAATTATCTGTTTACAAGGATTGTGAAGTTATTAGTTGTCGAAGTATACTGCACTCACACAGCTGCTTGTATTTTTTACTATCTGGCTACTACATTGCCTCCATGGGAGGAAGGTTACACGTGGATAGGGAGCCTGAAGATGGGTGACTATAGTTATGCACATTTCCGAGACATTGATCTTTGGACTCGCTATATCACATCTTTGTACTTTGCCATTGTCACCATGGCAACTGTTGGTAAGCTATTTCTTTTTACTGCAAAGTTCAAACTGTATTAGCTTATTGATTTTATCATTCTAGTTCCATCTATTCATTTATACAAATGTCTAAAACAACATTCATGTTTTACTCCCTTCTTTACTTCGGATCTTCGTACTAATCTTTTAGATTCATCTTAAACATAAGTGTGTCTTTTGAATTTTTATTACTTCTTTGCTTATTGTTTCCCACTAGGAAAAGCAGAAATAAGAATTAGCAAAGGTAGTGTGGGAATAATGCAGTAAAATTTAGTGACTTTCAGTTTATTAGGAATTACAGTTGAGATTAGTGATTTTTGGTTTAAATGATTGTAGTAATTTCTGTTAGCTAAGGGTATTAGTTACTTGATACAGAGGCTATAAATCACATGAAGCCATGCTTAAATAATTCTCTTCAGAATCAAATTCACATTTAGTTGGAGATATTGAAAATTCCGATGCAACAGGAAATAGTTGTACTTCAATTGCTAAGAACTTTGAATTATTTGTTCCTCCATAACCTACATAATTAAATATATGAAAGTTGCCATTTTGAGTGATACTACAAGAATTTTAACTCCTTGAATATTCTGGCACTCGGCTCATCACCTTTGTATGATGTCCTAACATATTCTGCTGATCTCTCGGCGCTTCTGTTATATACAGCTCCAAGGTGGTAGTAGTGCTATTAGTTGAGAGACTTTGGAGTAGAAAGAGAGTGGATTCTATAATTTCTAACATCACACTGTTCCTACCATGTCCTAATGCTAGAAACATCTCAGCAAAGGCAAGCCAAATTACTCTTCTGCAATAAAAATTATGTCTGCAAGATGTATACTGGAACATATAATGGAAGTCCTCTTGTCCGAGCTGAAAATACAAGAAATCATTAGAAAGTAATCTCAGATAATTATAAGTAGAAAAGTATTATGAATTTGTGATGAACTGAAAAAGGTCATTTTTCATTAAACATTTTATATCAAAAGCTGAAGCATACATTTTCCGGGAAGTTATCTGGTTGTGGTGTTATTGCCGTATAGGTAAGTGATTCTACTTTATTCTTAGAGCAGCACGAATTTGGAAAGGTTACTTTTCTCAAAATCAGTATCTGGCATAATGCATTTATTCTTCTCTTATGCTGCAGGTTATGGAGAAATTCATGCAGTCAATACCAAGGAAATGATATTTGTAATGATTTATGTCTCTTTTGACATGATTCTTGGTGCCTACCTACTTGGTAATATGGCAGCATTAATTGTTAAAGGATCCAAAACTGAAAAGTTCAGGGATAAAATGGCAGATCTTATAAAGTATATGAACAGAAACAGGCTGGGGAAGCGCATAAGCAAAGAGATCAAAGATCATGTCAGATTACAGTATGAGAGCCGGTATAATGAGTCTTCTGTTCTTCAGGATATTCCTGCTTCAATTCGAGCTAAGGTATTGCAAGAAGAATTTTATCTCTTTAGTCTATACAATCTCCTGTTCTTTGCTCCCTGTGACCAAAGAAAAAGGAAAGATCAGGGAAAGGAACAGTAATAAGTATAAATATGAATGTTTGGTGTTGTATGCCACAGTAACGGGTTCCTCTTGCAGATTTCGCAAAAGTTGTATGAGCCCTACATCAGAGGAGTCCCACTTTTCAGAGGTTGCTCGCAGGAATTTATCAAACAGATTGTACGTTCACTTAACCACAAGGATATGGGCTTATAATATTTGCTTTCTTTATTTCTTTACAAAAGTGTGTCACTGGTTCATTTATTCTTGCATCTTTGAGGAATAAATGCAGAGACAAATGCTACTTTCTTTCTGCTTATTTCCCTTTAAACAGTTTATTCTAATGTGAAGCAATCTTGTCTTTCCAAATGGATAAGATTGATCCTATATCCCTAGAACTCTTCAATCTACTGATGTATTCATCATCATCGCCTCCCCCCCCCCAAATAATGGTTGTCTATGCCAGCTCATGCACACCCTCGACTATTCCACCGGATTACTGATGCATTCTCCTTATATCAAGTCGTTTCCTTTTTTTTTTCCAACAAAAGAATTCATCTTATATCAGTGACAAAAAGAAATATCTTATATCAAGTACATTTCATCGTGATCCTAGAGTAGTTATTTCCTTTAACATTGAAACAAATATACAATAATCTTTAGCTAGGTGACTAAAAATAAAATGGCGCCTATTTCAGAACTCATTGTACATCTTTAAGGAAGGTATGTTATCCTAAGAGCTTTATATGATTCTATTTGTAGCTATCGTGCGCATTTCAAGATTTGACACTTGTCAGCAGGGGCGGATTTAGGGGGGCGCAAGGGTGTCGCAGAAAAATTACACTGTATATATAAGGTAAAATTTATTTTTTACCTCTATATATTAAGTTTTGAACACCCTTAACACTATCCAAAAGTGTAGTTTTGTGGTCAAGGGTGTTCAAAATTTACATAACGTCATGAGTTCAATTCCCACTAACTACAAAATTTTTTTTTGAACACCCTTTATGAGGGTTCTAGCTCCGCCACTGCTTGTCAGCTGCTTCCTTTCTTTAAATATTACCGAATTCAAGAATTTTGTGCTTATTTAACAAATGACGACTACAATTCTTATGATTCATGTTGACGTCAATAAGGATGTCCTGTTGTTTTCTATTATCCTACATCTGAAGCTGATATGCAGTAGTAGCTACAAGGCAAAGTCTGTAGTAGTGAAGGGCGCCTCACCAATTCTTCTCTTTTTGTAGGCAATCAAAGTACATGAAGAATTTTTCCTTCCAGGGGAAGTGATTATGGAACAGGGTAGCATGGCAGATCAACTGTATTTTGTCTGTCATGGTAAAGTGGTATGGTTTCCATCTTTTGAATTCCATTGTCATACTAAACGATATGCTAAAGGGAAGATTGTTAAACCTAGGCAGAGAAATAAATTGGAAGCAGCAATAGCTGTAGTAATTAGCTTTTAATTTAGAAGCAGAGACATTTATTTACATGGATAGGCACAATGGCTACAGAAGTAAAGTCCAACAAAGACAAAACTAAAGGAGAATACAAGAAGGAAAAGGGAGAACAACGAAATGGACCGCTGAAGAATTTTGGCATGGAAGTTTCTGTTCCCTCCTCCCCAACACGCTGAATATCGTCATATCGTCATCTGCAGTAATGTTGAGAAAGTTCGTCTCAGTGTTAAAAAGTAGCCTTTTTTTTTCGTTGATACCCGAGGAAGGTTGTGTACTTCATTTTTGGCAATTCCAAATATAGAATATTTACAAGTTGGAAAATTCCGGGGCAAAGAAATTGGAAGAAAGGTAGACATGGAGATAGACAAAGAAGGTTGGCGTAGTCTCCTAGGATATAATGAAATCACATCCGATTTGCATTTTTGTTCACACTCATATATATATATAGAGGGAGGGAGGGAGGGAGGGAGGGAGGGAGGGAGGGAGGGAGAGAGAGAGAGAGAGAGAGAGAGAGAGAGAGAGAGAGAGAGAGAGAGACAGAGACAGAGACAGAGAATTTCTTCCATAATTGATTGATATGTAAACGAAAAGTAATTTTCAAAACAATGTAATTAGTAAGTTATACTCGAGCTGTTTCCACAAAGGCTTTCATGAGTTGTCAAAGAACTGAACAGGATCTCAACTGTAGACTGTTTGTTACAGCTTTTACTTGTCAAAAAAAATTGTAGATTGTTTGTTCATAATTTGTATTGTCTACAGGAAGAAGTTAGAAAAATAGAAGAAAATGAAACTGAAGAATCTCTCCTGGATCTTCACACTTACAACTCTGTTGGTGAAATTTCTGTTCTTTGTAACATCCCAGTCCCTTATACAGTTCAAGTTTATGAGTTATCTAGACTGCTACGAATTGATAAACAAGCTCTGGTGGAGATTCTGGGGATATACTTCTCTGACGGGCGTGTGATCATCAATAATCTACTTGAGGTTCAATATCTTTTCATTTTTAATCTCTTATTGTCTTCCAAATTTCTGTTGATTTCTTTCAAATGCTATTCTAAACATTAAGCAACTAACTGGACCCAGGGGTTTGGAAAAAGGTGGTAGTTCTTAAAAAAATGTCGGGTGATTCTAAAAGTTTCGAAAATACAGAGAGTGTTATTTTTCATCTTATGTGGAATTTCTCAGGGAAGAGATTCAAGCCTTCGAAGCAAGATATTGGATTCAGACATAACACTGAATATTGCGAAACATGAATCTGAGCTCACGATGAGGTTGAACTGTGCAGCTCACGATGGAGATTTGTATCGACTAAGTCGTATAATTGGTGCAGGAGCAGACCCCAGCCGAACTGATTATGATGGAAGATCACCCCTGGTATCTATTTCTAGCTTTTGTAAACTGTGTTGAGAAAGATATATCTTTGCTTGGACTTATGATATCTTTGCTTGGATTTTCCTATAATAATTTAAGGTTGTTTCTGTCATAACAAGCTACCAAATATCAATGTCAAGGTTACTTATAGAAAAGGTATATAAAGGTTATACTCCATTATTCATTTTATTGTTGCTTTAATTAGGCAACTTTCTTATATTTGGATATTTTCAAAAATATCATTTTTGACTTCTTTCTTCAAAGAGGCGAGTAAAGTTTCTGTTTCCAATTGAGGCTATTGGATACGAGAAGAAGTAGCTTGTTGCTAAGCAGCAGAAATAGAGGAAAGTCAGATGTATTCACCCCTCCCCCCCTCTTTTTTTTTTTTCCTTTGTGGCTCATTTCATCATATTCATCTGCCAACTTATGATTGTTCACTTGTTCTATAGGTTATAAATTTGCTCTCAATTTCTGTTTGCAGGAACATTCTTCTAGTAGAAACACAGTCACACTCTTCCAGTAGAAAACAGGCTAACCCAATTTTGTCTGTAGGGGTTCGATTCTTACCAGTCTTTCACTGGTCTTATATAGCTTTCATTGATTTTAGATTTTTGAAAGCTAATATAAGTATATTACGTTGATTTCATTTATGCTTTTCGAGAACAACAATTTCATAATATGTTACACAGAGTTGAGGACACGTGTCTTAATATCTCATTTATTGCGTACCACCATAATAAGCAACAACAATTGCATCTCAATGCCAAACTAATTCTGGTCGGCTATATGCATCTGAATGTGCATTGCGGTCCATTTGGACCCTTTCAAATAAGCCTTAATAAGCAAGATTTCACATTCAGCTGAATATATACAAGACTATGACATGGTAATGATGTGTGGAAAATGTAAATTAGAGTTATATTCTGCAAAAATATATTAGTCTAAAGATGGACGATAAGTACACTATTTTCGCTATTTCTAAGTAATTATAATAAGAGATGTCAGACCTTTGTTTTTCACAAAACCCCGAGATTTTTTAGGCACAATCATGGTTATCCTAGATGCTTGACTTACATATTAATGAGTTATCATTTAGTAAGGCAACATACAAAATAATTGGCGAAAACCATTCTGGGCGTAGGGAGAAGCAGAGCAAAGACTTAAGTATTTTTTCTAACACTAATACTTCCATTTCCACCTGGCAATGATACACAAGAAAGTAAAGACAATAAACTTGAGAATACATTATGGAGTACTTATTTTGCTTGGTGGTCCAAGTATATGGAATCACAACAATAACAATGTGGTACTTAACATTAGAATCTAGGGTCATATAGTTTTGATGACCTTTCTATGACCAGAAATGAAAATTGGAAAGGCCTTGTCCATTTGGGACATCCTAAAGAGAATGGGGCTTCTGAGTGGGATAGATGGAGCTATGGAGGAATTCCTGCTACTCACAGTAGTTGATCTTATCCAATTACTATAAATTTCAACATACACTTGACTTGAAAACTAGTTCAGAATTGGTCAATAAGCTGGTTTATCCACTCAAGTTCATTCTGCAAAGTCTAGTGGGAAATTATCACCCTTTGTTAACTGTTAAGTATCTCTGTCATTGTGTAACTTAATATAAACAGATAATATATCTGATAAGGTAATCAGTATAGTTGAATGGTATTGTGAAAGAATCTGCGCATTCAATCCAAAACCTTAAGCAATGGATGGAGTAGCGCAAGAGCATCCAATCCAGAACCTTGAGGAATGGATGGAGTAGCGCAGGATCTTTATAAACCCTTTTTTAACCCCTCACACCATCTGTATGGACAAATATAACACAACATGTATTTTATATGTGCTGTGTCGAGCGCTATGTAGATGTACATTTTCATTACTACTAAGGAAATAGTTGATGACTTGACGTGCAGGGGTGGAGCTAGACTGTCGGGAGCAGGTTCGGCCGAACCCAGTAACTTTAGTTCGAATCTTTTATTTGTCTTAAAAAATCCATGAATAAATTATTAATTTAGAAACGAGTAACTTAAAACAATTAGAATCCCGGACCCATAAGTTTGAAATCCTAGCTCCGACTTTGTTGACGTGGTAATTGTATAATGTAGAACAGCCCCAAAATAAGGTTGGATCTAAATGTTTCTCAACTGTTGCTTATAATAAATCCACACAAAGTTTGGTACCTTTGTTGATACCTTTTCCTCTGCTTATCTAAAGTTGCTGATATGGTTTCATTCTTTTGTCAAAAAGTTAGTATGAGTACCATTTTTAGAGAATTCTGATGAAATGTTACATGTATGGTGTAAAACACAGCATCTAGCTGCATCCAGGGGGCATGGAGATATCACCGTTTTCCTTATCCAAAGAGGAGTGGAGATTAATGCTAGAGGTAACCTCTTTTTTGCGTTTCATGTTTACCTGGTCCATCTCTAGAACTCTTCAATTTAGTTTTATTGATGTTTAATTCTCTCCCCAAAAGAAATTCTCATAAAAAACTTCTCTAAACAGATAAGTTTGGCTCCACTGCTTTGCTTGAAGCGGTTAAGAATGGCCATGATCATGTGTCTTCTTTGCTTATGGAAGCAGGGGCACTACTAGGTATAGATAATGATGGGACTTGCCTTTGTGAGGCAGTCGCAAAAAGAGATCTAGATTATTTGAGAAGACTGTTAGACAGCGGCATCAATCCTAATTCCAAAAATTATGACTTTCGAACACCACTTCACCTAGCTGCATCAGAAGGGCTTTTTCCAATTTCAGTGTTACTGTTAGAAGCTGGGGCTAGTGTCTTTGCAGTGGACAGGTACTTCTAGGAATTTAATTCACTTATGTAGTATGAGAAGAGATGCAGGTTTATTCTCTTCTCTTAGTCTTGCGTGCACTCAAATGTGATCAGGTTTAATGAGTATGAGCACTGTGCTATTGTAAGTAAATGTGTCCTTTAAAATGCATAAATATTCATGTAATTATAGCTTTTTTCATGGCCACCAGGTGCGGAGCTACATTGCACGAAGGAGTTCAATCCCTTGTCAGAAAATTTACGCTGAACAAACAAGATTAAAAAAATAAATTTTTTATGTATAAATTGGTTCAGAGATTAGTGTAGATCACAGGCTTGAGTCCTAGTTGTCTCATTCTTATACTTTTAGAATCCCTTGTTAGAGTTCCTGCTCTACCATTTATGGCCATCTGATGAGGAGACTTACAAGTGAAAGGTTTTAACAAGGCGTTCTGTGATAAACGCTGCTCTATTTTGTAAATTACCTCTCAACAATTGCATGAATTACTTTCAGCCTTTTAATTTACTTTTCTTCACCGTATCATGACTTTCAAAGACAGTTTCTTTAGGTATGATGCTTATTACCTTGACTACTATACTATAGTATAACCTGCCTCTCGAAAACTCAAAATTGTTTGTATTTGCAGGTGGGGAAGAACTCCACTTGATGAAGCTCGAGTAGGTGGAAACAAGAATCTTATTAAGCTACTGGAAGATGCACAGGGTAGTCAATTGTCAGAATTTTCTACAAGCTTTGGAAAACAAGGTAACGTTAATTCTGAAACGTTCTCTCTATAATAAATGAATCCGACCAGGGAGGGGGATGAATTAGGTCGATGTAGACTTTGTAGCAAAACGAAGTCCTTTACAATATATCTTTTCTCAAGAACTTCCACACCAATGAACAATGGAGCACCATTGAGAAACACATCTACTAGATCAAACCATTTTAAGCTTAAGAGTATCAGATTAGTTCCTAACATAGCAAACTAAAGGTATGATAAAATGTGTATAGATCACTAAAACAGAACAGCGGAATTAGAGAATTCGAGTACCAGCTACCAGAATTAAGTTAGTTTCTTTGAAATGGATATTAGATTCCTCGAGTTGCGTTTTGCAATAAGAAGATTTCAATGAGGTACAAGAATATATCGATCAGTTTTGATTGGCAACTCGAAACTAATAACAAGCCTTCAGATGATGGGTGTATATCAATTTAGAAAATCATACTCCTATTAAATAGCTTTCCTATATTTGAACCCAAGATGCTGCTAGCTCCAAGTTTGACAAACAATAGCCTTTTTTTGGCTATTTAGGTGCAAAAACAAAGAGCATTGGACGGAAAACATTAATCCGCTATTTGAATTTCTCCTTGATAAGGAATTCTAGCTTGTATGATCTGTTCTCTGACACTATGTGTTAAATTTTGGTGCAAGTGTTTAATTACTCTTCTTCTCCCTCAAAAATAGCCTGAGCTAACCAATATTTATTGGCATGATAGATGAAGGGCAGCGGGTTAGATGCACAGTATTCGCTTCAGACCCCAGGGATCTCAAAGACGAGAGAAGAAGAGTAGTTCTATGGGTACCACAAAGCCTTGATGAGCTCATTAACACAGCTAAGGCTCAGTTAAGAGTTTCATCAGCAAATTGTGTAGTCTCAGAAGACGGAGCGAAGATCCTGAACGCAGACATGATATCTAATGGTCAAAAACTGTTTTTAGTTAGGGAAAACACAGAGTCTCTAAAATAGTACTCAACATATATGTTGTAATTTCCTGGTGGGCTCTTAGAGGAAAAGAAGAAACTAACATAGTAATAATTTGTAATGACTGAATAGATTATACAATATTGAAACCTAATGCTGGAGCTTTCCGGTATCGTCAAGACTATAAGCTTCATCCTTGTGATTAAAAGCAGGCATATGAAGCAGTTGGGCTTGTGGAGAGCACATGGTAATCATCTCATGTATATATTTGCTGATTAATGGTGGTTAAACTCGAACTTGGGATCTCTACACTATTATATTAAATTGTGTGACCACCCCAATTGAGAGTTTAAACGGTCAAGAATGAACACTTCTATTGTATCCAAAATTTATTTAGTGTTTTCCAGTATATAAAGGTTCACAGGTAATGTCTTGTTTAATATCAACCAGGTGTCTTGTTTAATATCAACCAGAAGTGAATTAGAGCTCGTTTGGTTTAGCTGATTTAGAGCTCGTTTGGTTTAGCTGATTTAGAGTAGCTGATAAGCATATGTGCTGAAAAGCACTTTTAACTACTTAAGGGCTTTAAAAAATAAGCAGTTACATGTTTGGATGAAAGTGC
>JASVEL010004753.1:0-26914 GCA_032618575.1 Nicotiana noctiflora | reverse complement strand
CTTACCGGCCCAAGTCTCGCTTCTGCGAGACATTCCTTGCTTCTGCGGGAACCGTTCCTGCGGAAAGGGCCCGCTTCCGCGAAACCAGCCTAGCCTCCCCTGGGTCTGTTCTGCGTTAGTAGGTCCGCATCTGCAAGACCGCTTCTGCGGTCCTATTTCCGCAGATGCGAAAATATCAGGTTCCAGAATCTCAGGCCTGCTATGAATTCAAATTTTTCGTTTCACCATCTGAACACATCCCGAGGCCCCCGGTACCTCAACCAAAAGCACAAATTCATCACATTACCTCATTCAAATTTGCTCGTAACATAAAAACACCATCGCAAACATCAAAATCACCATTTTCTCACGGATTCAAGCCTAATTTTCATAAGAACTTCCGAAACCAACATTGGATCTAAAACCCGACCTAAACACCTCCGAATGATATTAAATTTTGCACGCATATCCAAAATTACCTAACGGAGCTACTGAAACTCTCGAAATTTCATTCCGAGCCTCGAATCAAAATTTCACCTACCGTTCGGACTTCGCCAAAATTTAACCTTAGCCAATTCAAGCCTAAATCTACACCAGACCTCCGAATTTGATTCCGATTGCTCTCCTAAGTCATAAATCATCTCCCGAAACTAGTATAATCATCAGAATTCCATTCCGAGCTGTCTAACTCTTCGGTCAATATTCGGTTGACTTTTTCAAATTATTCTTCTCATAAAGAGGTTTATTGCCTCATTTATATCTAATTTCCATCTGATTTGCTTCTAACTCTCCAAACACATATAAATTACATATGTTAAAGCATAAAATAAAGAAAATGGAGCGGTAACTCCCGTAACGACAGTTCGGGTCATTACATTAGGAGAATAATCGAAACTGAATTCGGAGGTCCGGTGTAGAATTAGGCTTGAATTCGCTAAGGTTGGATTTTGGTGAATTCTGGATGGTAGGTGAGATTTTGATCCGAGGGTCGGAATGGAATTTCGAGAGTCAAAGTAGCTCCGTTAGGTGATTTTGGATATGCGTTCAAAATTTCAGATCATTCGGAGGTGTTTAGGTCGGGTTTTAGATCAAATGCAAGTTTTGAAAATTTTAGTTTAACTTAAGCTTAAATCAGTGATAATTCGATGATTTTGATATTTATGATGGTGTTTTTACGTTACGAGCAACTTTGAATGAAGTAATAAAATATGTTAGTAATTTTGGTTGAGGTCTCGGGGGCCTCGGTGAGTTTCAGATGGTCTATCAGGATGTTTGGGACTTGGTGAAATTGCAGAAGAGCAGCTGTAGCATTGAAATTTGTTCACTGCGACCGCGAGGGTAAGGACGGGATCGCGTAGAAAGTTTTTGGGGAGCCTGAGTTTTGTTCTTCGCGTTTGCATCCTGAGTGTCACGTTCGCATAGTTCTGAGTTGGTGTTCTACGCGATCGCATAATAAGGGACGCGATCGCGCAGCTTAGGGAGATAGGTCAACGCGTTCGCATGGACAGTGTCGCGATCGCATAAGGCAATTTTTGGGCCTGGGAAATTTGTGCTTCGCGATCGCGTGCCTGGGGCCGCGATCGCATAGAGTAATCACTGGTCCCAGGCACGCGATCGCATAGAGTAATCACCGGTCATCAGAATAATTTTTAAGGGTTATTTCATCCGCGACCCTCATAATATTTCCACCATTTTTACTTCGCTAAGAGAGGTTTTTGAGCGATTTGAAGAGGGTTTTCAATGGGTATTGCTTGGATGTAAGTCTCTTGACTAGAAAACATCATTTTATACAAGAATCAACACTCAAATTCATGAACTTGAGTAGAAATTATGAAGAACTAGGGCTTTGTTCTTGAAAATAAATTTTTGAAATTTGAAAGGCCATTCGATCTCCGTTTTCGATAAATTTTATATGTACAAACTCGTGGCGAGATGCGAAATCCGTTGGTATGATTTTTGGAATTTTTCGAGAAGTGGGCTCGGGGATCTGGTTTTACCAACTTCGTGAATTATTGTACTTTTCAAGTATTTTTATTGGGTTATGTGTCTTTGGACCATATTTACGTATTAGTTGTAGTTTTGACTAGATTCGACGCACGAGGAAGTCAATACAAAAGGAAAAGGCATTTCGAACGAGTCCACGACCGGTTAGAGGTGAGTAATGGGTATATATGATGGCCTGAGGGTTTGAAACCTCGGCTTATCACATTGTGACGCTATTTAGGGCATGACTCACACCCCATGGCAGGTGCAGGATTGGTTATGATTGGGGATTGTGACTTGGTCCATCCCGAACAAGAATAATACTATTTTGTCGATTGAAACGCACTCTGTGTTGAATGTATATGGGCTTTATGCCATGTTTGGGGCCTTGTGCCGACCTATAGTATCCTTAGTGGATATATATCTTTGTGATAGCATGATTTGTAAAATCATTGGTCTCAGTCCTGGGTTGAAATCACTATTATGAACTGCTAAGTCATATGTTCTTAAAAATTTAAGAAATTAAAGTATTTTCCTTATTAATGAATTGGAATTGGAAATAAATAAATTGAAATTGTTATGTGACTCATATGCATATTGTTGATTGAGTATGGATCGAGCTGCACGCCGCAGCGAATGATATGAATATATTGCGCTTGGGCTGAAGGAGCCCCTTCGGAGTCTGTACATACCCCTAGTGAGCACGTCGACGTTAAACGGATCGGGCTATGCGCCATAGCGGTCATGTGCATTGCATTCATGCATTGTTAATTATTTGTGCTATCTGTGGTTTGTTGTTATTGTTAGTTCGTAGTAGGTAACAAACTGTTAGACATAGCTTTATTTTGTGGCATTTCGTGGATTTCTTGCTTTCAGCTATTTATACGCTTTTTACTCACTAAGTACTTAGTACTCACCCCTACTCCCTGCACCTTTGTGTGCAGATTCAGGTACGCCGGAGGTTTAGCCGAGCAGTTCAGTTTTATTCAGAGTTATCCGAGTTACTGAGGTAGCTACTGGCGTTCGCAGGACCTGGCTTCTCTTCTTATTTTAGTTTATTTACACATATACTTTAGACTTGAGTATTTCATCCAGATATTCTTACTATTATCTAATTTTTGCTTAGAGACTCTAGACTCGTGACCCCAGATCTTTGGGAGTGTTATTGTCGGTTTTTCGCACTCCTCAGTAATATCATTCTACTATTATTATTGGATTATTATTATAAACCTTGTATTTTCCTTGAATTGTCATTTCGGGACTTGTTGTTAAATATGAAACGGTTGTTGGTCTGGCTTGCCTAGCTTTAGGTTTGGGCGCCATCACGACCGGGTTTGGGTCGTGACAATAACCGTATCATACTTGCATTCCATTGATATCTAACTTGTATTTGGTACATTAATACCCAATATAATACATAATATAATATTAATAAATTAAATATACAATTATCATATATTTTTGATAAAAACTGTGAAATTCGTTATGAACTAACAAATGCTCGTAATAATATACAATGAGTATACAATTACCATACATTAGTAATACAATTCCTTCAGCTACTACGATACATATAAAATTATAATACAATCACAATACATTTCTGAAACATTGTGATACAATTATGATCTTCATCTTCTTCAAGTTTTAATTAGCACTCTACACTAAAAATCTAATTTAATCGTATTATAATTGTATTAGTATTGTATCGAGTATTGCTTTGGGTATTGATGTATCATATACAAGTCACATACAATACAGATTATAAAATGACAGAAAACAAGATTCAAAACTTACCAGCAACTTGATTCTAGAGCAATATTTTGAACTACGTCTATAGTGTATGAATAAGAAATAGAGATTTCGGGTGAATAGTAAGATTTTACAAATAGAAAAATTGGGTATGAAAATCTTTGGAAAAGGAAACAAATCGAAAATTTGGGTAATATAAAATAAAAGAGAGATTTTGGGTGATTATTAAGTAAGAGAGAAAACATAAACAATATCTTAAATGTAGGGGAGGGTTTTTGGAAATGGGCTAGAATTAAGCGATCTTAATATTTTTCTTTTTTAAGGTTTTGTATACTTGTAAAATTGGATATACAAAGTAATTAATAAGGAACCTAAATAAAGGTGATAATTAAGTTTTTATTTCTATATAATAGAAAAGAGAAGTTGGTCGATCAAGGATAAGATTGACATTTTACTCTATCATAAAAGGGCTTTAGTGTAAATTTCTCACTATAATATTTCCTTTTCTATATTGGTATAGAACCATCTCCTTTCTATTCATGGAGGAGTACTTTTCTGTTTTCAACTTTTAGCTCTCTTCATTTTTCTTATGTATCTCCTGCAATTTCAGGTATGATTCTCTCCCAATGTTCTCTTTGTCCTTTTTTTCTTTGATTTTTTAAGATCTCTTAATAGTTTTCAATTTGAGGCTTCAGATTCGTCCAAGAAAAAGGTCCTAATAGTGCCAATTTACCCATCCGAACTTCACTCTGTTTTTAGTTTGATTTAGATATTTTTAACCAATATATTGATAGTCATTGTTAATATATATATATATATCTTTTAGTTACCTTATTTTGCTTTCTTCTTCACTTCTCTTTATCTTTTAGTTACCTTATTTTGCTTTCTTCTTCACTTCTCTTTGCGCTCTCTCTCTTGTAAGTACTTCTTCTACCTCTTCCTCTCTTTTTTTCTTTTCGTTTTCTACTGATTTTTTTCGGTGTGTGTTATTTGGTTTCCTGTTCTTTTGAGTGTTATTGGTTACTTCGATTTTTTCGTTACAGAGAAATTGGGAAATGGACTTAAAATTTAGTTGATTCATCTATTTGGGCGTGGACACAATCAGACCCACATCTTGGCTTGGCGAACATTGGATGGTATGCGATATGAGTGTTCTCTGTCACATGCAACAAGTTCTTTTGCAGGTATCTTTCTCTTTTTTTTTTGATAAATATGTGTGGTATCCTTCTTTGCCCCATTAGAAACGCAGATTGAGCCTCAAAAATGCAATTGGTCCCTGTGGACATTGTTTGGTCCAAATCATTTTCATTTCGAGTGAATTCAGGAGAACATTGAGTTGCAATCTGGAAAAGAAGATGTAGCTAAAAGAAAACAACTTTGATGTAGCCAAGGTATTTGACATAATGCCCAAACTAACTGAATATTTTTTTTTTTTACTTTTAGCTAAAACTGATGTTATTTTCTCTTCCAAAATTGTAAGAGCTTTACTGATGATAACCCTGAAAATAACTTCACGTGTGATGCATTACCAAAACAGATTATTGAAGGACGAATATTTGAGTGACGCTCAGACGAAAAAATCATCATCTCAAGTTGCAATTACTACCAGAGTAGGTTGGTTGTTTCTCTATTGTGAAAGTCATTACCTGCTTACCTGCTAATCATCCAGATGTTGCATTCGCTATATAATTGTTTATGATATTTCTTTCGGGATTTGTTTTATCTTTCAAAGTGGTATTCCATTTCGAGAGTTAATTTTTAGTCATAGTTTGTCAAATTAAATATAATTTCAAAACATGATATAAAAAAAAAGTAATGTTCTTGGTAGGTGGAGTTTCATGCATGAGACTATCCTATTACAGTATATGTGCTAAGGAGAATGAATTAATTTAGGTGGCACAAAGCATGCAATAGTTTATTTTAAAGCTGGACAACATAGACCTTTTTGCTGCATATGTAAGAAGTCGATATTTTTGCCTGCATAAGTTTCCTGATTAAATTTTGGCTTCCTTTTTGGTCTCATAAAATTTTAAAATGCCTGATGAGATATCTATTCTCCTTGATTTTTTATATACTGACAAATCACTTATATAAGCTTTTTATGTCATCATGTAATGTATGTGCCGCTAAAGCTCTCTTTGGGAGGTAAATCGAGTTATCACAATGCTAGAAAAATGTCATATTTAGTGATATTCACATCCATACAGGCTTCAGTGAAGCAGCTAACGTCCCACAAGAATACTCCCTTGTGGATACCTACTCCATTTGTTGATCAGCCTGAATTGTGCGTTAGAATTTTCTTTCTCAATTTTTCTCGTAAATAATGATATCATCTATTTCTTCGACAACTAAATGATAACTATTATGACTACTAAATTAAAGTCTTCTTGGATATGTCCCATTATTGAGAGTGAAATATTTGGATAGGTTGTCTTATGCAGTTTGGTGGAATCTGTTTAGAAGTGTTAAACATAATGTTTCAAATATGAAAAAGTTGAAATGTTAGTTGGTAAAATGCCACGTTAAGTTTGAAACAACATAATGAAATATGTATTTGGCACCAGTTTAAATGTTGAGGGAGAAACTTTCCTCTTTAATACGAGTACCTAATTTTGGAAAAACCGAAAAGGAAAACATTATTATGACAGAGTAAATAGAACTTGATGGAAACGTTGTTGAATCCTGTTAAGTTACTTATCTATTCTTTGTTCTATTGCAGATTATACAGTGAAAGATGAAGTTTTAAGAGAACGAAATAGATTAGAAAAAATAGAAAAGGATAAGGTGACCGAAGAACTGATTACTAATACTGAGATAGAAGGTATTGTATGTTTGAGTACAATCTTTCTATCTTTTACGGTTAATTCAGTATCTTGTAGCATACGTTCAATATTTAGCTATATTTCAGTTGGAAGGATTTAGACAAAAACCGCACTATGTAGTACCCATGTGACGTCGTGCGTCAAAGGCAAGCGAAGAGTCTATGATGAATTTGGTGAAAATCGTTTAGGGATCTAGATCTTTGTGATGAATTGAAGAAACATTTTTGAAATGGGCAACTACTTCTTTTTATGTATTATTGATTGGTCTAATTAGCAGCGGGCGGAAATAAAGAGTGGCTGCATAAAGTGTTGAATAATGTCGGATAGGAAACGAAAAGTGAATTATTAGACTCATAAGGTCTTTTGCGAGAATGACATAAATAAGTCTTTTATCTGACTATACTCTGGCTAATATGTGACATAGGACAAGTTACCAGCTATGCTTTGCAAACATCCACTCTAGATTACAAGAAGAAACATTAAGTGACTATTTGTTAGAGTTATACGGTATTCAATTCTCTCAATAAAGAAAGTATATGTGAATTATTTCAGTAGATTATTTTATTCTTCAAGAGTGCCAATTATCATGGAACTGATTCTTTCTTCTATTCTTAACTCTTGTTTTGAAAGTTAAAGCTCTCAGCTTTTTTTCTACTGGTGAATGTTCCCTTATGGGATTTTGCACCTATGTTATATGAATAAAATTAAAATGTTTCCATTTGTTGAAATATCTTAGAGCTGAATCTTCTTATATTAGCTTCTTCTTTTTGAATATTCTATGTTGGACAGTTGGAGATGAGAAAGAAATACACCTTGAAGGGCAATAGATGTACATGCTATTGTATATT
Source organism: Nicotiana noctiflora (assembly GCA_032618575.1). Classification (NCBI taxonomy): domain Eukaryota; kingdom Viridiplantae; phylum Streptophyta; class Magnoliopsida; order Solanales; family Solanaceae; genus Nicotiana; species Nicotiana noctiflora. The sequence continues at coordinate 19,530 of JASVEL010004753.1, read as the reverse complement.
TGTCAAAATAACACTAAGGTTGTCTTCTGAAGAAGAAAAGAGGAGGAAATACTAGGGAAACAATGAAGAAATATACTAGGAATATAATCTGCAAAACCAATTGATGTATCCTATTTGTTGGTAACCTGGATTCTAAAGATTCGATTTAGGTGTTTTTCATCCTTAAATTGAATTGGCTATCATTTGGTTATAGTAGTAGTTATGTTTCCTTATGCTTCGTGTTTGTTGCTATCCATTTTTCAATATGACCATAAGTTTGACGTTATTGTAAAAAAGCTATTTGATTATTGTCTCTCAAAATTGCTGGAGATTTAGACTTGATTTAGTTCACATAAACAGAGACATTTAAGTTACAACGTTGGGCCCGTGCTCAGCACGGGCATAACCTCATCTAGTTATAATATAACTAGGTAAAAATCCCTAATTTCAGAGATCGAGTCCATTGTGTGCAAACCAAGTCCAAGTTTAGGGCGGGAGATGTCATTCAACGATTTTGACAACTTTTTTAAAGAGTTTCATCTTGTGGACGACCTTCTTCGCCTTTATGCAAATGAATATCGTTCTAATTAGAAATTTTTAACTTGAACAAAGACGAAGGAGTTTGGGGTTGAGCAATTTAAAAAGTCGTTTTTTTTTGTATTTCAATGTATCTCACCGTATTCTATGTATTCATTGTCTTATTTTTTTATTGTATTTCATGTATCTCGCTGTATTCCATTTATTTCATTATATTCACTATCTCTCTATATTCCATCAATGTATTTATATGTTTTTAATTAGTATAATTTATGTATTTAGATTTACAATTGTGTTTGTTGGGTTATATTATGAGTCTATTGTGTTAATTGATTCACTGTCCGTTTAAAAACATCTTAATAGACCATGAATTGCGCTATTTACGTTATATCGTGCATACATTCGAATACAATAATCTGTCTAGCTGTAATCCCCTATTTCACGTTGTGAATACAGTCGAATACAATAATTTGTCTAGCTGTAATCTCCTATTTCGCGTTGAAAAATGTTATTGTATTCATGAATACAGTAGCTTAAATACATCGAATACACTCTACAAAACCTAAAAATATAGCTATATGAAGTAATATAGTAAATGGTAGCTACAACTAGCTAATAACCACTAAATCATAGTAGTTCTGAAAGTTTGTCTAAAGAAAATGACAACTAATATTCTAAAAGGAAAATGGAGATAGAAAGAAGCTAACGCGAGTCCACCCGAGAAGCAAAAGATTCGTCAGTCCAGGCTGAAAATACATGCATAGATAGTGGTTTAATGCCAAGGCCGACGACGGAAGCTCGGGACAAGAAGGCTTGTACTCGAAAGTTTTAGTGCTTTCTTATAATTGAAAATATGGATAAAGTATTGCTATTTATAAGGTGAAAATAGTACGGACAAACCAGTTTTTGGATTGAAAATTAGCTAGCGTTTGCAAAGTCATTGAAACATAGTCACTATTTTGCTGCAACACGGAAAGTTTCAGCATAATATACTGGAGATTGGTGCATTAGATGCAAATGCCCCCAATTGACTAGATAACCTTTTGAGATTTTTACCTTCCTATACCATATATGAAACTTTATAACCCTCAATGTTTAAGGTTTGTGCTAATTACATTTCAGTATACCAAATTACCATTTATATACCATTATTCAAATTAAGGATATAATTAAGGGGCATTTATATTAGTCATAATTATAGGACCGTGATTTCCTTAAATGTTCTTATCATTTTGAATTTTTACGTGTTTTGCTCTTTTGCTAAATACTATCTTCATAAATATCCAAGAATTCTAAGTTTTCGGTAGATGTATTTTTCCAGCCCAGTGTTTGGTCGTATTCAAAATGATAACGATTCTCTTGAATTCTAGTCAATCCTACAGTTATCTAGTTACTAGATTCATCTATTATGGAGTTCACTTAACAAAATAGAAAGAAAGAAAGAACACTTACAAACTTATTGACGTTAATAAAGGTGGAAAATTACATTATTTATCATCTATGATGACTCAATGGTTTCTGAAAAGTCAAACTCCAGAGATGCAAAATAGAGTGCTTTGAGCATGCTATTGATCACAAGTAGGAGTTTCCTTAATGTTAAAAGAAGAAGAAGACATATTTTCAGAAATTATAGTTAAATTGTAGACTATTTTTTGCAGAAGATTTTGTAGAAGCTTTAGTCGTTTTGGATTTGTGAAAATAGAAAATAATGCATCTATAATCATAATACAAATAATCTACTTTATCTACAAGATATCTACAAACTAGATACATTAAATTTTAATATCCCAATTCCCATTTCAATTGTAGCATAATTGGCATTTTCGACATAATTGTAAAAAATTTGTAGAAGTTTTAATCTTTCCAATCTACAATTCTACAATTTATCTATAATTTCTGGAAATATATCTTCTTCTTCTTCTTCGAGTTTCAATCTGAAATTCAGTCAAAACCAAGTCTAATCTTCGCCAAAACCCCTCAAAATTGACATATAAACTCCTAAACATATTTTGAATTATTTACAACAACACCCAATCAAAACAAATAATAATTTTTAAAAACCCAAATTTGAATTCAAAGCTTTCAAGCCTTTTAATGGCTATCAATGGTGAAAAATATATGGAAGAACATATTTTTTTCAACTTTGAGTTGTTGAAACTCGAAAATTTGAATTGTTCGTTCTTTTTTTTCCTCGAGAATTTGAATTGTAGATCTGGATAAAAATACGCTGATGAGAAGTCTCCTTTCCCTTTTTAAAAATTGAATTTAATGTAGAATCAATTAACACCAAGATTCTCTCCTTAATTTTAGCGCGTTTTAGGGAATATTCTGCCCTTTTAATACCTAATAGTCGAATGGTATATAAATTGTAGTTAAAGTGTATACTAGGCGGGTAATTAACAAACTATGCACATTTAGGATAATCAGGTTTCATACATGGTACAGTTAGGAAAAAATCCCTAAAGAAATTCGAGTTCCGGTATATAATGCTGGAATTCAGTATATTATATTGGAATCCAGTATATTATGCTGGAAGTTCACATGTAAAATAATTTGAACTCGAGTACATTATGCTGCAAAAAAATTCGAATTTCAAACAGTATTTTCGTTAAGATTTATCTTTACATAAAAGTGGCTAAATTACGATTACTTTTAAAATTATGGTTATTTTCCAATTACCTCACGTAAATCTATTTTTGAATTTCGTCCATTTATAGGCTTAAGGAAGGCATATGCTTGCAACAAGTATTGTAGTTTCTTTTGCCATTTGTCTGGTCTTCTTCCATTTGACTAGGTTTTTTTTATTTATAACCGTGTCTAAAATGTTTCCTTCATAAAGCCTTTAGCTAATTTTATTAGCCATTTGTCCTCGACCCATAATTCATGTAGTCAACAATTCCCTGTAATATTTTAAAAAATAGAAATAAAATGGTCGGCAAAAAGAATAATATGATTTGATAGATTTGAATGATTCAAATGCAATAGAGATTTTTATCTAGCTATACTATCTTAGAAACTTGTTTATCTCCGGTAGTGTAACTATCCGACTGGTCGTTTTGAACGTTTGCATCCCATTCGGTGGATTGAGGTTTTGAGTAGTTTCATATTATGTATTTATGACTTGCATGTATGGTTGGTGTTGGTTTTTGAGCAATTCAGGATTAATGTGGAAGAATGATTCTCATTTTAGAAGCTTTAAGTTGGAAGAATTGACCAAGTTTAACTTTTGTGTATTTGATCTCAGATCATAGTATTGATGGTTCCGTCGGGTCTGGATGGTGAATTTGGATTTAGGCGTATGCTAAGAATTGCATTCGAAGGTTCTTAGATTGATTTGGGACTTTTTGGCGAAAGTTGGCGATTTGAAGGTGTTGAATTTGTATAAGCTTGGCCATGGATTGACTTTATAGTTATTGTGTTGGAATTTTGATTCCGGGACATGGAATAGGTCCGTTTTGTCATTTGAAACTTGTCTGCAAATTTGGTGTCATTCCGAGTTAGTTTGATAGGAATCAGACACATGGTTGAGTTTCTAGCAATTCTTGAGTTTCATTATAATTTTCATGTGTTTTGGTGTTCGATTCGTGGTTCCGAACATTATTTAGGTGTTTTGATCTAGCGAGCGAGTTCATATGATACTTATGCACTTGTGTGGTAATAACGACTTATTACTGCTTACTCTAACATTACTTACTAATGTAGAATTCTATTTTGTAGTTACTATTCTATAGGAGTTTGTTGTAACTCTCTTCTCCTATTTAAGCTCTTTTCTGATAGGTATTATCTTTTTCAATTTTATCTTGTTGTTGCATCTGGTGTACATATATGTATAAATGGTCTGCCATACGATAATCTAACATCGCAATATTTTTAATCTTCTACTTTCTTCTCTTTTATGGTATCAGGGCAACACTAAACTCCCATGAGTCGCTTCTGTTTTCCCCCAGAATGATTCTCATTTTAGAAGTTTTAAGTTGGAAGAATTGACCAAGTTTAACTTTGTGTATTTGATCTCGGATCATAGTATTGATGGTTCCGTCGGGTCCGGATGGTGAATTTGGACTTAGGCGTATGCTAAGAATTGCATTCGAAGGTTCTTAGATTGATTTGGAACTTTTTGGCGAAAGTTGGCGATTTGAAGGTGTTGAATTTGTATAAGCTTGGCCATGGATTGACTTTATAGTTATTGTGTTGGAATTTTGATTCCGGGACATGGAATAGGTCCGTTTTGTCATTTGAAACTTGTCTGCAAATTTGGTGTCATTCCGAGTTAGTTTGATAGGAATCAGACACATGGTTGAGTTTCTAGCAATTCTTGAGTTTCATTATAATTTTCATGTGTTTTGGTGTTCGATTCGTGGTTCCGAACATTATTTAGGTGTTTTGATCTAGCGAGCGAGTTCATATGATACTTATGCACTTGTGTGGTAATAACGACTTATTACTGCTTACTCTAACATTACTTACTAATGTAGAATTCTATTTTGTAGTTACTATTCTATAGGAGTTTGTTGTAACTCTCTTCTCCTATTTAAGCTCTTTTCTGATAGGTATTATCTTTTTCAATTTTATCTTGTTGTTGCATCTGGTGTACATATATGTATAAATGGTCTGCCATACGATAATCTAACATCGCAATATTTTTAATCTTCTACTTTCTTCTCTTTTATGGTATCAGGGCAACACTAAACTCCCATGAGTCGCTTCTGTTTTCCCCCTGCTTACTAGCCCAACCACTCAAATGGCCGCCAATATTTCTGTGACCAATGTTGATAGAGTAAACAACGCCATTACTAATGTCCAATTCAATTCCTTTACGTAACTGCCCATAAAATTAACTAGCAGTGACGATTTCTCCTTGTGGAAAACTCAAGCTTTAATGCTTATGCGTGATCGTAATCTCTATGGGCATCTCGATGGCTCCATCGCTGCCCCAACACGTACTATCTCTCAAAAAAATCAAGATGTGAATAACCCTACATTTGTTCCTTTGTATAGCCATGATTAGTTAATTTAAAATGCTATCTTGGCCTCTGTTGATCCAACACTTTCCCCTACTGTTGTTGTTGTAGTATCCCTCAAAGCTGCCTGGGATGCTTTGCATACTGCGTATGTAACAAACTTCAACCAAGAATTTCCAGCTTGCGAGATCGATAGCCCCACCTTAATAAAGACTCTTACCCGGTCACTGATTATCTTCATCAAGTTCGATCGGTCTGTGATGAACTTTCAACTATTAGTGCCCTTGTATCAAACGCTGAACTCATCATTAAAATACTCAGTGGACTCGGATCTGAATTTTGCGAACTCTCTGCTGCCATTCGTGCGCGGGATTCTCCAATTTCCCATGAAGAGCTTTATGAAAAGCTTCTAGATCATAAGCTTTTCATAAAGTACGAGGAAGACAAGAAGTTGTTGTCAACATCTATTTCCGCACTGTAGCACAAAAGACAACACCAACTCCTCCTCGCCAAGGTCATAATCTAATTCCAGTAATTGCCATCCAGGTCCGAATGCACTTGCCAATAATCAGCAATGGAAGCACAACCATGGCGCCCACGAAGAAACAACCAGCAGCAGCCCTTTGACAAAATCCTTCGCTGCCAACTATATGACCGTGTAGGTCATTCTGCTAGAGTATGCAGATCTTAATCTGCAAGCTCGGGCAAACTTTGCAGCTCATTTTTCTCGTCAACAGACCTCGTGGATCGTGGATAGTGGAGCCACTCATCATATTGCATCTGATGCATAAAGACTAACCAATGTACATGATTACCATAACATCGAAGAGGTAAATATGGGCAATGGTAACACCGTACCAATATCCCATACCGGTAATGCTAACATAAATGCTTCAAATCATATTTTCAAACTTCCCAATATCTTATGATGTCCTGCCATAATAAGTAACCTTATTTCTGTTTCTAAGTTTTGTCATGATAATCATTCATCTATTGAAATTTTTCATTTGCACTATCTTGTGAATTATGCGCCTTCACCATCAAATTAAGGCTATGCGCCTTCGCCAGTAAGTTCAACAACGGTTGAACCAAGACTTAGGCCATGCGCCTTCACCATCAAAATCAATAAAAGTTCAACGACAGTTGAACTGGGACACAGGCTACGCGCCTTCGTTATCAAATTTATCAAAGTTCAACTACGGTTGAACCGGTACTCAGACTATGCGCCTTCACCGTCAAATCAAGGCTATGCGCCTTCATTGATTCATTCTCTATTTCATAAAATATTAAGTAAAGGAAAGCGTACAGTTGGTTGAATTTGCTTGAGTAAGGTATTTCTAACGTTGCAACTGGGAAGCAATGATACATAAGAAATGCGCCTCAATGGTCCTTTGAAGCAGTTCATGTGTTTGTGTTTCTTAATGAGCTAATTCTGCAGCATTAATATAATTGTCGTGTGTATTAAATATAATGGGAGATTAAAAGCACTCAATTTTGACAAACATAAAAGATAAAAAGTGTTCAATTTTGATAAACATAAATGCTTAAGATAATCTTGGATCAACTCCTAATTATTGGGGGGGGGGCGTCCAAAAAGCAAGGATCAAAATCAGAGAAAGGAAAAGTGCTTTTTGAAAGAGATTCTCATATTATGGCACAAGTCTTGTGTTTTACCAAAAATAGGAATAGTCAGTCAAATATGGGACAAGTAAAAGTACCGCAGCTTTCAGTCGTTTTCCTACTTTGGAATAATTTGTGCAGCCAAGTACAGATAAAGAATCTGCTTTAACTCTTCAAACACTAATAAAATGAAGAGAGAGAGGAAGCAAAAGAAGCTATGGTAAAGGAAGGAACAATGAAATAAGAAGCATTTCGTGAACGTGAAGCTGCTTCTGCTCTTTTACTTCTCTCATCCATAACTCCATCTCCTCTTCCAAAGTAAGACCAATTAATCGAAACTCAATTGACAATTCAGTTCAAATTTCATTTGCGTTTTACGTTTTCAGTTACAAAGTTTCTGATCACTGATAAGTTTATGTTTCTCTGAGTATTTCAGAAGCAATAGCGTAGCTGAGATTTCGCACAAGGTAGCGCTGAGTAATCAACTTCGGCTTCGAATTCGAAAAGCAAATTTGCGGATCCCTCGATTGTGGCCGCTATTGGTGTTTCGTTCATGGAGGACAGATCACAATCTTGTCTCACAAAGATGATTGATACGTTTCCTGAGATTACAATGAAGTTTAAGGTGAATGATTTAATGTATTTAGTATTTCACTTCTGTTATGCTTTTGTTTTGTTGAATTCCAGTCTAGATTATGCTATATATCTTATATAAGATACTTGAAAGATCATTGGAAAAGATCGAGCTTTACTCTAGAGCGAAAACTGCTTAAGGCCTCTTTATAACTCACTGTGATATGATCTCTGTGGAACTCGTATAGCGTGAAGTAAAACGTGATTATGAGCTTTATTTTATTATACAATTTTTATGAGTTCAGTTGTAGTTTCTGATAAAATGATCTATCAGATTTTGCGTTTTCGATATGATGAATATATATATATATATATATATTCGTAAAACTATTTTCAGTAACGCTAATTGAGTTTCATGTATCATATGACTTCTGATTTTGAATTTCACTTTTCCAGTTTACTGAGTATCATTCCTCTGTTTCTGAGTTTTTTGTATTTGAATTATATGATGCTTAATGCGATTCCGTTTTCTCCAAGTCTATTTGATTTTCCAGAGTTTTAACGTTTATTAGATTAATGATATATTCGAATTCTGAGTTCGTTCTATCAACTACTATTTACCTTGTACTTGTCGATTTAGAAGAGTTTACAATTCAGTTTCGTGTTAAATTTCTCCTCTTTCAAATTCCAGTCTAAATGTAGTTTGTTTCTCTTATCAGATTTTCTTAAATATGTAATTTGTTCTTAAGTTCGACCCCAAAATGAGATCTAAATTACATATTATTTGAAAATCCTAACTATACTTATTTCTCTAATTTTTCTACTTATTTACACATGTTTAGGCCTAGGAATTCGAATAATATTGATAGAAAATGAAAAAAATGAGTCAAGAATCACTTACCCAAAAAATTTGATGAAAATCGCCCAAGAATCGCCAAAAAATGCGGTTGAAGAAGAGAGATTTTGGTGAAATGGGATCGGATTTAATCCCGTTCTGTTATGTTTTTCATAACTTAAAAATCACTGGGCGAAATTGCTCTATGCGATCGCATAGAGTAAAACAAAATTGTACTCTGCGATCGCATAGGAGGAGCTGCGATCGCGTAGAAAGGACAGACTATTCTATGCGATCGCAGGCCTCACTGTGCGATCGCATAGAGGGAAAATGGCAATCTATGTGATCGCATGAATGCTAATGCGATCGCATAGAAGGATTTGGGAGCTCTGAACTTTGCTCTATGCGATCGTAGCTATACCTATGCGATCGCATAGAAGAAAATCTCTGTGCACCTGCTGTAGATTTTCTACAACTTTTCCAAGTCCAAAACCACCCCGTTACCTATCCGAAACTCATCCAAGCCCTCGACTCCAAACCAAATATGTACACTGACTCAAAAATATCATACGAACTTGCTCGAGCGATCAAATCACTAAAATGACATCAAATTCAATGAATTGAGCCTTAAATCCAAGAAATCTTTCAAATTTCATAAACTTCCAAATTTTCCAATTTAAGGCCGAAACACGTCAAAAGACGTTCGTTTTCAACCAAACTTTACAGAAAGCGCTTAACCATTATTTATGACTTGTACCGGGCGTCAGAATCAAAATACGAGCCCGATACCATTACTTTTTGATCAAATTTCAGTTTTATTTTCCTTAAACATTTTCAGAAAACAATTTAATAGAAAAATTCTTTTACCGGGGTTCCGGACCTCGGATTTCGATTCCGGGCATATGCACGAGTCCTATATTTTTCTACGGACCTTTCGAGACCGTCAAATCATGGGGCCGGGTCCGTTTACCAAAAATATTGATCAAAGTCAACTATATCAATATAAATATCAAAATTCTTCAAAGTTTTCACATAATTCATATATTTCAACAAAAAAATTTTCCGACTTCGTGCCCGGACTGCGCATGCAAATCGAGGCAACTATAACTGAGATTTTCAAGGCCTCAGAAGCTCAAAATGACAGAGAACTTATAAAAAGGACAATGCGGTCGCTGCAAATATAATCCGATTTACAAGTCTGGAGTCGAATCCCACAGAGAACTAAGGCTTAGCTACAGTTGTTCACTATCACCAAGAAGACAAGCTTGAACAATTCCTAACTTATAGATATTTAGATTCTTGTGTTTAACTAATTAACTAACAAATTAAACTACAAAATTAATAACTAAATATACTAAGTGTTAGAGACAAGATTAAGGAGGTCTAGAGTTATGATTTTTCCAATTGTCGGAATCCTTCCTGCTATGTCTTCTATAATTTCGCCTAAGTATTCTCTACCAATCATGAACACTCTTATTACCGTAAATCTCTCCCGAGTAATTACGATAATTTACTAGACGCGCTCTCTCGAGCTACGCTAGTTGGCTTTTAATACAGTTCACTTCAGATCGCACCCAAGGCTTCGTTATCCCTAATCCCGCCTTTAAACCCACGGTTATTGATCCCTCATATACTTTGGGAGTGTTGTTGTTCAACAATTACCTAAATATGCACTCGTTTCCGAGTTATGCATACTAAATAGGCACAGCTAATTGAGAAATCTTCAATCAACTAGAATATAAACGTAGTTGAACAAATAGAGAAAAACTATGGCTCAATTATATAAAAACATAATAAGAATTTATCCTACAAAAGGTTCTATCAAAACTCTAGATAACAAATTAGCTATTCATAATAGTATGTAAAACTACAATACTAAAAGTCATAACCAACAATGAAAAATAGGAAGAGGAAGGAAAAACTCGTAGAAGAATTCTCCGTCTTGCTCCCAATATGTTCTTGCCTCAAGGGTGTTGTCTAACCCTAAAGTAGTGTCTCTTGCCTTCTTGGGTCTAATTTTTGTCCAAAATATGTCCCCCTACTCAAAAATACCGTTTCCCATGTATATATACCAAGTAGGGTCGGGCCCAAACACTTATACCTTCTCCTACGCGAAAAAGGACAATTTTTAGGCCTGGATGGCCGCGGTTTGGCCGCCGTCGCGCTGGAACCGCGTCAAAACATGCCCTCTGATTCTTCAATTGTCCGCGACCATCTTTTACCGCGGTTCTGCCGCGGTCGCGGTGAAACCGCAGTATTTCACACTTTTCCATTTGGAATTTGGAAACACTCAAAACATGCAAGTTGTAGCCCTTTGAGTTAGCTTTCCAACCATATATTATGGAGCCAAAAAGGAGTTCTGAGCTAAAAGTTATTTTCAATTTACTAGACAGTGCGCAATATACCTCATCGAGTCTTCGTTTGTTCTCAACTATCAAATTTGACCCCCGAACACGATCCCGTCTTAATTCCTTGAGCTTTTACTCAGGCTTCAAAGCTTCAAATCACTTAAATTCATTCCATAACATCTATATAGCTCGGAATCACACCTACAAGGCACAAAACACACAATTAGTGCAAAATACTAGTGATTAAAGCTCAAACTCAATTAAAGTGTAGTAAACTCAAGTGTAATAAGCAACTAAAATACGTAATTATAGCCTATCATCATTCACTATAATATATTTGAATATATTATATAATTGATTCGACGAGAGCAAATAAATGAAATAGATTTCTTATTGTTACTCCATGAAGACTAGTATTATTTTTGAATTTTCAATATAGAATATAAGTGTTCTAATGGTGTTTTAGAGTATTACGGTTTACAATCACATCTATATATTGACCGAAAAAATTAAATATGACATAACAGTTTGAATATTTTATAGGAGAATGATGTAATAATTAACAAAGAGATATTACCAGCTATGTCAATTTATAAGTAGCTCATTACAAAAATTGGCCAATTGATAAAATATCACTAATATTAGCCAAATTAGTCAAATAGCTATTTGTAGCAAAAAATATCAAATTTTTACTTCATTTGTGTGGGTGTTATTAGAATAAATTGGGCACAACATAAGGAGCTTAAATATCAGTTTTGGGATGATTTGGTGAAGTTTTGAGGTGGTTTGAATTGAAAATTCAAAATAAAAGCTGAACATGAAAAAAATGATATGTGTATCACATATGTATCATATTTGTATCAATTATGTATCTCATGTATATATGTGTGTGATATACATGCATGATACATGTTTGATACATGTGTCGCAAAAGACTTTTTTGAACTCGATTTAATTACGAATTTTGATGCAAACCCAGTCTAAATCACCTCTAATCTTCGTCAAATTTTGTATATTGACTTATCTATATATTTTCAATGAATTTTAACTATACCCATCGAAAAAGTTGCTTTTTTGTTTAGATTTTGGAATATTATGTATAATTTTTGTATTTCATCACCTTATTTATTACCCCATCCATAAAATTTCCTTTTCGTCTTGTATCTAATGTTGCTAATCACGCTTAAAGATATGGAAGGCGATTTTTGAATGAAATTCTTTGAGAAAAAGAACCATATTATTTGGGTTTTCAATTTTTGGTAAGTCTATAACTAATGACTTGAGATTGATAAGTTATAATTTATTTGAGATATTTGTGTAAGTTTTCCGTATTCATTTTTGTTAGACAAACATTGTTTAGAAGGAAACAAAGCAAAAAATTAAAAACCAAGAAGAAATACAGGAAAAAAAAAACTTATGAATAGAATTCTATTTAGAGTGAATGTCTATCTTGTGGAGAGTTTTACTTTGTGACTAAGTCATATTTCTCCTATAAATAGAGGGGTCTTAACCCATTGTAAATCACCCCAAAAGTCAATAAGAATATCATCTCTCTCTTTCTCTACAATATTATTTTGTACTTTTATTATTTTATAACACGTTATCAGTACGAGACTCTAACCAATTGAGTAGAAACTTTGAAATTGAGCATAATGATTGTTAATTGTTTCATGAACTTCCTTCATGATTAAAAGTCTGGATTTAAGGTTAGTATTTTACTTTTCTCTTTCAAATTCTTGAAATTCTATAGTTTGATTTTATATACAGGCAAAAACAACAAAGTTTGATTATAACTCTAATGGAGTTTTTTAAGAAATTACACTCATATGAAGTGGTAAAATATCTATGCCTTGCCATGATTAAATTTATGTATAATTATGGGCAAAGAATTGCAAACCCGTCCCATTGAATTTGCTCCATTCTCATTCCCTTTAGAGAATGTGATAGCAGTATGTAATAAGTCTGAAAGAAGGCAAAATTATTACCATGAACAATCAATGGATATGGACATGACAATAGACGAAATTATATCGTCATCGTTGTGGTAATGAGAACAATAAGTATTCTTAAAATAATCCTTCACTATGTGAAAGTAATATTTGTCATCGATTTGACATGAGATTTTATAAAGTACATATAGATGATTATGGTCCATTCATGATGTGAATGTGACAACATCTTACTTATGAATACATATTCATTATTCAGAGAATATGAACGTGCTAGTGGTAGTGAATATACCACACTCACCTCTAGAAGAAGATTTGAGATGATACCATAAATAATATCATTATTATGGCATGAGTGGTCATTGGTCACGCACCTGTTGTACGTCAAAATATTTTGGCATTGTGATTATTAAAAGACAACGGTAATGCAAGAAACATATCTTGCATATAATTTTGACCATACACATAATGGTATAACTTTCTCTTTAAAAGAGTTATTCACCACATGAATGTTGATGAATCTGTGGTAGTACAAAATTAATTGAGAGATCTGGAAGAACAAATTATTACTATTTTGGAGAAACACAATTAATTATCAATAAGGTATTGTATTTTAGTAAGTCTCAAAGAAACTTATTCAGTTTCCAAATACGTGAAAGCGATTGATTATATTGAGACTATAAATAAAGGAAAAATTTAATATCTTTTATTACTACAACTTGTAGCGGGGTAATATATATGTGAAAGATTACCCGCTTTATTCTCCAATTTGTTCTACATAAACAAAAGAATACCACAATGAAGTGGATATTTATTGATATAAAAACCCATACCATAATAAACTTGGAGTTTATTCATAATTGCTCACATCATGGTGTAAACCTAAAGTTTATCAATATTGATAATTTATTCAGTTGGCATAATTGATTTACCCATATCAATTTAAGTATGATGTGCAAAAATAAAGAGAATTCACATGGGTAAATATTAAAGAACTAGAAAGTTCTTTATGAATTCTTTTATGTGCTTTGTTCTCATTAATTAATTGACCAACTAAAATTGAGATTGAATCCCATGAATACTGGAAATATCATAGGTGAATATGGGCCCATTCACATGCCATGTATACCACATAAGATGCATCTATGAGATGGTTATGTGTGCGATTATTATTAACCCGCAACATGGTGTTTGCGAGGCAACTTGCTCAATAATTTAATTTAGAGCATACTCCAGATTTTTTTATTCAAAAAGTTCATCTTGATAAGTTGGTTTACATCACAATTGGTTTAGCAAAATAATTTATTGAGTGCCTCCACTTGATAGCTAAACTGTGAGAAAGCACGGGAGAAAAATATATTATTGATGTATTAACAATGATACAATGAGCCCTATTTATAATACATATTCTACTCCTACTACATATCAAACTAGGACATATTATAAACCTATTATACATGGGATTAGGACATCTAACACTCCCCCTCAAGCTGGTGCATACAAATCATATGTACCGAGCTTGTTACATATATAGTTAATACGAGGACCAGTGAGGGACTTGGTGAAAATATCTGCTAGCTGATCATTCGACTTCACGAACTTTGTAGCAATATCTCCCGAGAGTATCTTTTCTCTAACAAAGTGACAGTCGATCTCAATGTGTTTAGTCCTCTCATGGAACACCGGATTTGACGCAATATGAAGAGCAGACTTATCACACACTAGTTCCATCCTGCTAATTTCTCCGAACTTTAACTCCTTGAGCAACTGCTTGACCCAAACTAACTCACACGTTGCCATAGCCATGGCCCTATATTCTGCTTCTGCACTAGACCGAGCAACCACATTCTGTTTCTTGCTCTTCCAGGAGACCAAATTTCCTCCTACCAAGACACAATACCCAGACGTAGAACGTCTATCAGAAGGTGATCCTGCCCAATCAGCATCCGAGTATCCAACAATCTACTCATGACCTCTATCCTCAAACAATAAACCTTTGCCCTGGAGCTGATTTTATATACCGAAGAATGCGAACAACTGCATCCCAATGACTATCACACGGAGAATCCATAAACTGACTCACAACACTCACAGAAAAGGAAATGTCAGGTCTTGTCACCGTAAGGTAATTTAATTTACCAACCAGCCGTCTATATCTTGCAGGATCGCTAAGAGGCTCCCCCTGTCCTGGCATAAGTTTAGAATTTGGATCCATCGGGGTGTCAACCGGTCTACAACCTATCATTCCTGTCTCTTTAAGAATATCTAAGGCATACTTTCATTGTGAGATCACAATACCCGAGCTAGACTGAGCAACCTCAATACCAAGAAAATACTTTAGTTTGCCCAGATCCTTAGTCTGAAAGTGTTGCAAAAGATGTTGCTTTAATTTTGTAATACCATCCTGGTCATTGCCGGTAATAACAATGTCATCAACATAGACCACTAGATAAATACAGAGACTCAAGGCAGAATGCCGATAGAATACAAAGTGATCAGCTTCACTCTGAGTCATGCCAAATTACTGGATAACTATGCTCAACTTACCAAACCAGGCTCGAGGAGATTGCTTTGGACCATAAAGTGACTGGCGCAAGCGACATACAAGGCCAGAGACTCCCCCCGAGCAACAAATCAGGTGGTTGCTCCATATAAACTTCAACCTCAAGGTCACCGTGTAAAAAATCATTCTTAATGTCCAGCTGATAGAGGGGCCAATGGCGAACAACAACCATGGATAGAAAAAGGCGGACTGATGCTATCTTAGCCATAGGAGAGAAGGTATCACTGTAATCAAGCCCAAATATTTGAGTATATCCTTTGGCAACAAGACGAGCCTTTAGACGATCAACCTTACCATCCGGACCAATCTTGACCGCATACACCCAATGACAACCAACGGTAGATTTACCTGAAGGAAGAGGGACGAGCTCCCAAGTACCACTCTTATGTAAAGCAGACATCTCGTCAATCATAGCCTGTCGCCATCCTGGATGAGACAATGCTTCACCTGTTGACTTAGGGATGGAAGAGGACAAAGAAGATAGAAATGCATAATAGGGTGATGACAAACGATGATAGCTCAAACCGATATAATGGGGATTAGGATTAAGGGTGGTCCGTATACCTTTCCGAAGTGCAATCGGCTGATTAAGAGGAGACAAGTCCGCACTATTGGCAGGGTCAGGTGCAGGACATGAATCAGGTGGGCCTGATGCTGAGCGCGGACGACGATGATATGTCAAAAGTGGTGTTCCTGTGGCAGGGAGTCTAGGAGGAACCACACAAGACTCCTCAACGGCCGGAATGGATAAGACTTCTATAGTGGAAGGTGAAGGAGGAGCTATAGGAGACTCGGGTAAGGCTTCTGTGGCGGAAGTAGAAGGAGGAGCTATAGTAGGCTCCTTAAAAGTCGGTATAGGTAAGACCGCAGATATATCAAGGGGGTCAGAATGGTCAGAAGAGGTAAAGAAAGGTTTAGACTCAAAAAATGTGACGTCGGAGGACATAAAGTACCTACGAAGATCAAGTGAGTAACAACGATATCCCTTCTGAACACGAGAATAACCAAGGAAGACACACTTGAGAGCACGAGGAGCTAACTTATCTTTTCCAGGGGCTAAGTTATGAACGAAACAAGTGCTTCCAAAAACACGAGGGGAACAGAGTATATGGGTGTTTGGGGAAACAATACTGCATACGGTATCTGATTCTGGATGGGAGAGGAAGGCATCCGATTAACTAAATAACAAGCTGTGAGAACTGCATCGCCCCAAAAACGCAGCGGAACATGAGATTCAATGAGAAGTGTGCGAGCAGTCTCAATGATGTGCCTATTCTTTCTCTCTGCAACCCCATTTTGCTGAGGGGTATACGGACAAGAGGTCTGATGAATAATTCCTTGAGAAGTCATAAATTGTTGAAATTGAGTGGATAAATATTCTAAGTCATTATCACTGCGCAAAGTGCGAATAGAGACACCAAATTGATTTTTAATTTCAGCACAAAAATTCTGGAATATAGAAAACAACTCAGAACGATCTTTCATTAAGAAAATCCAAGTACATCATGAATGATCATCAATGAAACTAACAAAATAACGAAATCCTAAGGTTGAACTGACTCTACTAGGACCCCATATATCAGAATGAACTAAAGAAAAAATAGACTCTGCGTGACTCTCAATACTACGAGGATACGAGGCTCGAGTATGTTTCCCGAGCTGACATGACTCACACTCTAATGTGGATAAACTAGACAAACTAGGCACCATCTTCTGAAGCTTGGATAAGCTTGGATGTCCTAAACGTCTGTGAATTAGGTCCGGAGGATCTGTAACTAGACATGCCTTAGGATGATTTTAGGGAGTTAAGGTAGTAAAGCCTTTCTCAAGTCCCGTTCCAATTGTCTGCCCTGAATTGCGGTCCCGCATAATAAAAGAATCATCAATAAAATATATACCACAATGGAGGGCACGAGTCAAACGACTAACAGATGCAAGATTAAAAGGACAGCCAGGGACATAAAGAACGGAATCTAGAGTGACAGAGGGTAGGGGATTCGCTTGTCCAACTCCTTTTGCTTTGGTTTGAGACCCATTGGCTAAAGTAATAGAGGGAAGAGACTGTGAATATGCAATATTTGACAAAAGTGATTTATTACCGGAGATATGATCAGAAGCGGCTGAGTCCACAACCCATTGTTCAGAAGGACTAGACTGGGAAATACAAGCAAAGGAATTACCAGCAACAAAAGTATTAGTCTGAGCAACAGAAGCTACTTGTGGAGAAGTCTGCTTACTTGCTCGATATCGAAGGAACTCATTATACTCCCCTTCGGATAAAGAACATCCCTGGTTACCTGTAGTCTCAGTCTGAGCAACATAAGCATTTTTGGGTGGGCGGCCATGTAGAGAATAGCATACATCACGAGTGTGTCCAAGTTTATGACAATAAGAGCACTTGGGTCTAGATCTTCCAAAACGACCTCCTCCTCGTCTATTCTCCATAGTATGAGATGCCCGATTGTCCACTGATTGGGATACGAGGACAGATGAGTCAAGTGTCTGCGGTGAGCTTACAGCGTGGCTAGGTGCTGCAGCAAGGCGAAGTAATCGAGAGAATAATTCATCAACTGTGGGGACGGTTGGACTAGCCAAAATCTGGTCACGTACTGAATTAAGGTCATTAGGGAGTCCAGCGAGTGTAAGAGCTAGAAACATCTTCTGTCGTTGCTCTTGTTGTTTTTCAATACTAGCAGAAACTGGCATCAACGTCTCAAATTCTTCCATGACTGCCTGAACTTGTCCCAAGTAAGTAGACATATCTAATTCTTGTTTCTTCATGTTTGTCATTCGCGATATTACATCATAGAAACGAGATATGTCATTAGTGTAGAGATTACGAGCCTTTTCCCAAACTAAATAACAAGTCTGGAATGGACGGAACAAGGGCATCAACTTGGAATCAATAGATCGCCACAGGATACTACATAACTGAGCATCGACCTTCTCCCACTGTGTTTTGGCCTTTTCATCACCTTCGCCAGCCTTTTTTGTTAAGTGATCTTGAACTCCTTGACCTTTACACCACAACTCGACGGATGAAGCCCAATCTAAGTAATTTGAACCTCCCATTAAAGGTTCTGAGGTAATCATAACACCGGAACTGCCAGAACTCGGGTTTCTAGACCCGAAAGCATCGACTCCCAAAGACATGGTTGGATTATCACCAAATAAGAAAAAGAATTAACTGAAAATTCTCTGAAACAGAGGAAGAAAACACTGTGTTTGCCGGAAAAGTACTGTAGCTGCCGGAAAAATCAGTGTAGTAGCCGGAAAAAATCAAAGTGGTCGGAATTAAAAAATAAAAATATGGATGTGCTCGGAATTGGAGGGCGATCCGACTGCCCTGAAGGAACGAAGGCAAAATCTGACCGGAAGGGGGTAGACGCGCCGGCGCGTGGCTGTCACGCGCTCGCCGGAAAGTTCTTCTGTCGGCGCGTGTGGGCGCGTGGCAAAGTTTCTGCCGGAGAAATTTTACTGGTTTGGTCGCCGGAAGGTGATCTACCTCGTGGTGGTGTTGGTTTTTGCACAACACCGACGGATATCAATTTTTTCCTTGCGGACAGAGCTGTTTTGCCAAAACAGTGTTTTTTTTTTCTTCTTCCCGGAGTCGCTGGAATTTACGCACAGCGATAAATATCTCACGATAGCTCTGATACCATGTGAGAAAGCACGGGAGAAAAATATATTGATGTATTAACAATGATACAATGAGCCCTATTTATAATACATATTCTACTCCTACTACATATCAAACTAGGACATAATATAAACCTATTATACATGGGATTAGGACATCTAACATAAACAATTGCTTATGAGAACAAAGTTTTGTATATCAGTTCGATATACATTATATACGAAAGTATATTATATTCTCCCCTCACAAGTGGTTCAGGGCCAGGAACCAAATAATTCCATCATATTATTATTGATGTGCAGGGTATATTTTGATTAACACCATAAAGCACAAAGATGAGTTCTCAAAGTTGAGGAAACAAGTTAGTTTTTCTAACATGAGGGGGAGACAAGATATAACAATTGAGAAAAAGTTACATGGAGTAAATTATCATTTATACATCTAGTTCCCCGAATAAAATAATATGAACCTGAAGTTCATAAAAGGATAATTCATATGCAATTTATTGCAAAGCATGGTGACCTA